>JAVXUM010000001.1:39054247-39071074 GCA_035590655.1 Pouteria glomerata
GCATGGGGCGGCCCAGTAATATTATATGGGCCGCCACGTCAGATTATACCTTATCCAAAACTCGCACCGCTCGCACCGTCCCCAGTGCCCCAATTATAGCGTTGAAGTTTATACAACTTCAATAAATAACACAAATTTTGTGGGTCACAACTTATATATATATTAGCGTTTGTCCGTATCAAAGGCACGGCAATGAATTGTAATTGTTAATAAAATAAAATAAAATTTTAGTCATTAATATAAAACATATATGTCAAATCAACTGAGCTGATTTCTTATATTGATATTAGGCGTATTTAAAGTTATATAAATTTATATAAGTTTGTAAAATTTAAAGTTTTATTCTTTATGCAGTGAATAAAAATTTTAAATTTTATAATTTTGTAATTCATATTTGTAAAAATTTATGAAGTTTAATATTTTTTTTGTAACAACAATGCCATTATTCACCCCACCATCATTATTTTATCAAACATGCTCACTAGAAATAAAAAATGTGTTGATTGTATCTCTTTATAAAATCTTATTTTCTCTTTCATTTTACTCCAAAAATCCAACAAAGTGAATAGAAAATTTCTTTCAATTAGGTTTATTATATTGATTAATGACAATTGTAAATTAAAATTTGAATCTGTAAAACTTTTAAAATATTTTGAATTAAGTTTTATTGATCGAATCATTGTTTGATTTAAAAAAGATTGTTTCAAATAATTTTATAGCAACGTAAGAGTTCAAATACAGTTCAAACGTTCAAGATTCTGAAAAAAAGATCTCGACGGGAATTTGAACGGCCTAATTTTATTTAAATTGAACCTTTTTTTGCCTCAATCTCGTAAGAATATAAAAAGGTTTTTCTAACAATTTTAGTATATTTTTTTTTTCCAATACATTCAGAAAACCTAACATCTAAATTAAAGAGATCTATGTTAAATTTGAAAGAATAATGATTGAAGAATGAAGATGAATATCTTTGCATTATGGCAGGTGCTGATCGTTTTAAGAACGGAGTCAATCTACGGATGTAACTCATCGCAATTCTAGTTTCCCTCGTTGTGAAATTTTGTCTCTTTCTTTTTGTGTTATTATTCTTCAAAAACATATATATATCTATATATTTTTTTTATTTTTCGCTTCCATGTAACAGAAATAGAAAACGGATCCGCCAAGCACTTGTATCCGCATCTTCCCCACCACTCGCTCCATCTCTCTGACGTTGACAGCTGGAGAGATTCACTCGCTTCTATTTTTGCCCCCAGAAAAATAGTAGAAATACATACAAAAAAATAAAGGCCGTCTTTGACAGACAACCCACGCATCTGGTCTCTTGTTCATTCTTGTTCGTTTTATATTATGCAGACAGATCTGTGTCAGACACATGTTCAAACTAGGCTACTGTTGCTTGAGTTTTTCTGTTTGCAAAATGAGTTAATGGGGTAGGTTCGGAAGAATCTTGTTTCCAATAGCATTGATTTTTGATTAGAAAAAACATGGCTTTACCATAACCATCTCGCATTATGAAAGTTTTTGGCCATCCACGACTTGACACGTTTCCAATTCACATTGATGGTACAACGTGATTGAATATGTGCATGTGTGTGTGTGTGTGTGTGTACATGCACAGGCAAATTAATATCTGGGTTGAGTTTATTTCTTGAAGGCATATGTGGGTTCTCTCTCTTTGTTGAAAGTCCACACATGTACAACAATATATATGTATCCAAGCATTGATAAGTTCCAGGTTCCTAGATACAAGTTGCACTGATTCCATTTATGCATCTCTCATACGTTGGCATTGATCCCTTTTTGTGGTTTTGAATATGAGATCCTGTTTTTTTCTAGTTGTAGGTTCAATCAGCTATAACTAGGAATTACTTGTTATTTGCATCTTATAAAGGGTTGATCAGAGGGAAGATAGCAGTTGTGCAATCAGTGAGTGAAGTACTCTTCTGGATCAAAGATTTCAGGTTATTGAGCAAGGATGAGGGGAGCTGAGCTAGTAGCAATTGCTGCTGCCATTGGCAATTTGCTGCAAGGATGGGACAATGCAACAATTGCAGGTAATGTATATGCCATAGTTTTATCATTCTCATTGTTCTGGTTTTGTGTATAATTGTATTTATTTCTTAATAAAATTTAATTTCATTCGATGAGATTCTTGGGAACTCATCTCAAATCAGTTCAGCACAATTGTCACTCTGTGTGGTCTCCTTGCATTTCCATCCATCATGATCTATGCATATAAAGATTACCGTATCTTACATTTTTTTTTTTTTGGCTAGAAACCCTTTAAGTGCTTGGTCTCTCATTGCTTAAATAAAAACATCTGATCTGTTGCAGGGTCTCTTCTTTATATCAAGAAGGAATTTAAATTGGAAAGTAAGCCAAGTATTGAAGGGCTAATTGTAGCTATGTCATTAACTGGAGCCACAGTTATTACAACATTCTCTGGGCCCGCATCAGATTCTCTTGGCCGTCGTCCCATGCTGATAATCTCATCAATTCTTTATTTCCTTAGTGGTCTGGTAATGTTGTGGTCTCCCAATGTTTATGTTCTGCTAATAGCGAGGCTATTGGATGGGTTTGGAATTGGTCTAGCTGTTACTCTGGTTCCTGTTTATATATCTGAGACAGCCCCACCTGAAATAAGGGGATCGTTAAATACATTCCCACAGCTCACTGGCTGTGTTGGGATGTTTTTGTCATATTGCATGGTCTTTGGAATGTCTCTGATGGATTCACCAAGCTGGAGGTTGATGCTCGGAGTTCTTTCTATTCCTTCTGTTGTTTATTTTGCTTTGACAGTGACATTCCTGCCTGAGTCTCCTCGGTGGCTAGTGAGTAAAGGCCGGATGACAGAGGCCAAACGGGTTCTACAGAGATTATGTGGCAGGGAAGATGTCTCAGGTTTGTTGATTTCTGGCATTTCTAAGTGAATCATTGTAAATATTTTTTGTTGTATGACATACGATATCTTTGCATGCCATTTCTTTTTTTTTGGTGGAAGCTTTTAGTCGTTTATTAAGTTGTTCTGTATGCACTCATCATTTCCTCCAAGACTGAGCTTGTTATTATAATCCAATATGTATTTGATAACACACACACATGAAACTTAGTTTATCCAATTGAATCTAAACCATGGAAGCCACTGAAGGCCTTTCATCTGAATTTCTTCCCTTTGTGCTGGCATTTTATATTTATTCAAAACTAGAACTGGATTTAGAGTTTCAGCCTAGTTTAACCCAGAAGCATTCATAATTTTGCAAGTTATTGATATATCTAGGAATTGCAAATGAAGATATCAGATGCAGTCTCCTGTCCAAATTCATATTTTAATTGTTATCGCCTTGAGAGATGAAAGCTAGTTTGTTCCTATTTGCCTGCTTGTTTCTACATTTTACACTCTGCAGAAAACTTTTCAACTGAGATGCTCATGTGGCATATTGAGTAAGCATTATTTCCAGCTACTTCCTTTTAATTTCTCTCTGCTCTATTAGAGTTACCTATTTTCGGGCCATATGAAATTCTCGTGCATTAATGACTAGTATGTAATGACTTGGCTTTAATACTTTGGATTAATGGTCATATGTGGCAGCCTGTGATCTTTAATCCATAATGAATCTATGGCAAAAATGACTCTTACTTTATGATAAAGTTGGTAGCCGCTGTAATAAGAAGGTTCAATGAAGTTTATCAATGGCAACATGGGCATATGAACCTGTCAAAGAAATCACTCTCCTATTTTCTAGCCTATGTTAACTGGAGCTTCCTAGAAATCCTTGAAGTTTTTATTCATTGGTCCTGAAGAGCAAACTGTATGCTTGTGAATTATGTTCATACTTGTTAATTCATGAGACCAGTGTGGTCACTGCATTATATTTGTAACTGAAGGGAGAACATGCTTTACTTTCTTTCTGAGGAGAGAATTTATTATTTGCAATGCTTGTTAGCTATTCTCCTGGCCTTCAGTAATTTCACTACATCATAATTGTAATTCTAATATTACACAGATAACATAACGAAATATATGTAGAGTGCGTACTTATCAATTGAGATAAACATCATTAATTTGTGTGGATATGTTTGATAGCTTTGGGACATCTACATTAGCTTCTCTAAACCACTCTTCTTCTCTAAAATAGAGAGAGATGAAGCATTTAGAGGCCTACATCAGCATTTATACATTCTCTTTATTTTAGAGAAGTTCTATGGTGTCTCCAAATATAGAGTCGCTATTGCATTCTCTTTTAGAGTAGGATTTACAGAATCTAATGCAGAATGCTCTTGAACGGAGAATACATTAAATAAAACAAAATGTCACTTTTTATTGTATTTTATAGAATCTATTTAGAGAAACTGATGTGGAGGCCTCATTTACCATATGTTAACCATTTTTTATTGGTTAAATGCTGTAAAAATGATCCCATGTTTTGCATGCATGTAGCTAGGAGATGTTTATTATTTGTTCAAAAATTTGAGGACTCGTGATTGCCAATCAATTAGAACAGTGTATGCTGTCATCTATTAACTTTAGTAGACTATAATTCTGTGTATAGCCTACTTTGACTGGTCATTTTTTTAACAGAAGTTGCAAGGCAAGGTAAGGTGCCAGCGAGGAAAAGAAACATTGCCTTATTGTTAAATAAAATGTTATCTGGTGTTTTTTTTCAAACAAATAAAAAATGAAAACTGGTAAAAGTGTACTTTTTTTTTGAAACTGGTTAGAAACAGAATTCAAAATATGTGTCAGATTTCTTCTTCATGTGCATTATTGAATATATTTTAGCAATTAGAGCAATTCTTTTTGTTTAGAAGAAAAACAGAAAATTAAATATCTGGTAACTCAATGTTTATGAAAGATTGAATTTTTACAAGTAGATTGATTTCTGGATTCAACATTTGATTTCTATTTTTTGGTAAAACAAGTAGAAAAAGGAAGATAAAAAAGGAAGTTATTGGTAAATAATGGAGTTCCGGTTTAATTTGACACAATTTTATGATTTCTCTTACATGCTTCTGGAAATTTAGATTTCTATATTAATGAGGTTTTTTTTTTTATTATTATTATTTTTTTTTTTATTTCCATCTTCAGGTGAAATGAATTTGCTGGTCGAAGGTCTTGGTACTGGAGGTGAAACATCCATAGAAGAGTTTGTAATTGGCCCAACTCATGAGCTCAGTGACATCCAGGAAGATGGTTCAGTGAAAGAAAAAATCAGGTTGTGTGGGGCTGAAGGAGGAGGCTCATGGATTGCAAAACCTGTCACTGGTCAGAGTACCCTTGGTCTGGTGTCTCGTTATGGGAGCATGGCATCCCAGAGCAGGTCTTCTTTTATTGATCCTACAGTCACTCTGTTTGGAAGTATTCATGAGAAGCTGCCTGATATGGGAAGCAGGCGAAGCATGTTTTTACCTAACTTCAACAGCATTTCCAATATGGGAGATCAGGGTAAAAATGAAAATTGGGATTTGGAGAGCCCCATAAGGGAGGGTGAGCAGCATCCATTTGATGCTTCTGGGGCTGAGTCAGATGATAATCTACATAGCCCATTGCTATCACATCATGGTACAAATGCGGAAAAGGAGATGGGAGCTTCTGCCTTTGGCGGCAGCATGCTGAACATGAGACACCATAGCAGTCTGATGCAAAGAAATACTACTGAACCAGTTGGCATCGGTGGTGGTTGGAAGTTGGCATATAGATTGTCTGAGGGGGTAGGTGAGGAAGGCAAGAAGGCAGGACTTAAAAGGATCTATTTGCACCAAGATATCAGTAATTCCGCATCTAGGCATGGGTCTGTTTTTTCGCTAGCAGGTGCTGATGCCCCTGCAGAAAGTGAAGTCTTCCATGCCTCTGCTCTGGTAAGCCAGTCTGTTATTGGTCAGCTCCCAGAAGAAGGAGGGATGGTTCAACCCCCTGAAACCGCTGCTAAAGGGCTGCGTTGGGCTGATCTTTTTGAACCAGGGGTCAAACATGCATTAGTTGTTGGTGTAGGAATTCAAATACTTCAGCAGGTAAGAAAATCAATCCACTGTAGTTTGTGGTTCCCTTGTTAATTAAAAATCTACATATGGCACTGAGTTATTTTTGTTCCGTCATATTTCAATGACTTTCATTGTGATTAAAACACCTGGATAGTGATGTCATACTTGTCCCAATGCTAAAATTATAGAGGGAGTTACACCATGTGACGGTCATTATGGATAATTTCTCGTCCAACCAGGGGAGGACCCAGGATTGTAATCCGTGGGGCCAAAAGTACAATTTACAAGTGAATGGGGCAACAAGTGAAAAACAATGAGGCAAAAATGAAATTTTTAGAAAAATGAGGGCAAAAATAATTGGGTGTAAATGTAATTTTTCATGCGAGTGCGAGCAATTGCCCCAACTTTGCCTCACCCCAGTCCACCCTTGAGTCCAACTATGTTTTCCTCTAGTAATAAATAGTCAATTTTTCTTCTAAAAGTTTGCTTTGAAACTCCACTCAATTTAGAGGAAAGATGTACATCCCTAGACTGTTTGAACAAACTGTTACACTAATTTTGCCATGGGCAAATTGGATGGAGGACTGGTGAACTATCAGGGTTCAGGAGCTCAAAAGGTTCTTACAAGTTCTAGGTAGGTTTTTTTTCTTTTTCTTTTTTTTTTTTTCAAATAAAAAAAAAAACAAATTGCTTAAAAAAAAGAAAAAAACAAATTGCAACATTTTGCTCCTTTTGACTTTCAAATATTTATGGAATCTCAAGGATTCTTATTGATCAAACAATTACCTCAACGATTCTTTAGTGATCAAAAAAATAATATAACTTTATAAAGATCTTTGATGGATCCATATATGGTACACCTGACATTGTGCCATTTGTATAGCTTGGCCGAAAATTCTTGTTTACACCATCAGAATTTGGCTTTTCCTTCAATCGCACCTCATACAAAATTCTACTATTTGCGGTAAATGTTACGTTCAAGGTCCAAATTTTTTCACGTAATACTTGCTATGAGCTCCAGCTTAAGATTTATAATTATTGTTGTTAATTCTGTTTGGATTTCAATGAAAGCTGTGTTGAATCAAGGATTTGTTAAGGAGAAAAGGAAGATTTTAGAGTTCAAAATCTATGATTGAAAATGGAGGAGAAAAGACATGGAATTTAGGAAAATAAAAATAATTAAATTAAAAAAATAATATATTGATGAATGTCTTTTATTTTATTATATTTTTTTTAATCCATTTTGGGATTTTATGTTTCCTTTCTTTTTTCCTTACCTATTTCTCTTCCTTTTTCTTTTTTCTCACCAAATTCTCACCCCAAACACACTCTAGCGCTACACGTGGATCAAGGATATGTCAAGGGAAAAGGAAAGAGATAGGGACTCAAAATACCTTTTCTTATTTGGATTGCAATGGAAAATGAAAGGGAAAGGGCATGGAAATTAGGAAATTAAAATTAGTTAAGTTAAAAAACAAACTAGTACATTGATGAGTGCCTTTGATTTTATATATTTTTGAATCCATTCAAAAAAATATACGTGCTTGGGATTTTATGTTTTGCCCTCTTTTCTTTACTTCTTTCTCTTCCCTTTTCTTATCCGTCACCAAATCTTCACTCCAAACACAGCCTAAATGTTTCCGTCTTCTTTCAACCTGGTATAACCTGTTGGTCTGCCCCTTACTTTCATGCTCGCCTCTGGGTGCAGTTCAACAAATGATCTGCCGTGCCTGTGCTGCTTTACCTTTTCAGCAAGGTTTGTCTAAGTTTCCTACATTAACTGTCAGACCAAAATGCAACATGGTGATCTGCCTTGAAGTAACTGCGTGTTTAGTTTCCTGCTTGATGAATCTTT
This sequence comes from Pouteria glomerata, assembly GCA_035590655.1. Classification (NCBI taxonomy): domain Eukaryota; kingdom Viridiplantae; phylum Streptophyta; class Magnoliopsida; order Ericales; family Sapotaceae; genus Pouteria; species Pouteria glomerata. The sequence goes on from JAVXUM010000001.1 coordinate 39,062,085, forward strand.
TATTGCACATTTGCGCCATTTTCCTTAGCAATCATATAACTTGGATTAATACATTTTCCTTCTTTACATTCACTACAGGTTTTGCAATCTTTTATTGCACATATGCAGTCTCCTAACAAATTGCTTAGCAATACCCTAGTGGCCGGAAATCTAATCCAATCTCCATTCTTCTACTATTATTTTTTTTTTTTTTTTGTGATGGGCCATTCTACTATTTTCTCACACACAGAGAAAGTCACTTCCCTTCTCTTGTAACTATCTTTCTGGTGGTTTTGTTTTACTTTATTTATTTTCTTTTTTTTTTTTTTTTTTTTAAAGCCAATTACTCATTTTTTTTTTTTATCCCTTTTTAAAACTACTAAACTTACCTTTTCATATTTTAAATTTCATTTAAACTATAAAGAACAAAATTATCAAATTAAACTAAAAAAAAAATAATAACCACTAAAAAGTTACTAATTTTTTTTTCTTTCCCAAACACAAAAAAACTAACTTTTTTTTTTGTAGCTAGTTGGCCAGTTACAAAAAAACTAACATTTTTCTTTCCAAACTAAGGCTTAATTTGGGAAGCTAGTTACAAAAAAGTTAGCTTTTTTGTGTTTAGAAAGGGAAAAAAACTAACTTTTTAGTAGCTAACTTTTTTTTAGAGGTATAATTTGACAGTTTTACCCTTTATAACTTAAAAGAAATTTAAAATATAAGAGGGTAAATTTAGTAATTGTAAAAAAAGACAAAAAAAAAACTGAGTAGCTGGTTACAAATTAGCTCCCACCTTTTATAGTTTAAAAGAAATTTAGGGAACTAATTTGTAGTCAGCTACTCAACTTTTTTTTTTGGTCTTTTTTTACGATTACTAAATTTACCCTCTTACATTTTAAATTTCTTTTAAACTATAAAGGGTAAAACTGTCTAATTATACCTCCCAAAAAAAACTAACTACTGAAAAACTAATTTTTTTTCCCTTCTCAAATACAAAAAAAAACTAATTTTTTTTGTAGCTAGCTATTAAGAGGCCGTTTGGAGGTAGAAAAAAAGTGAAACTTTTGATAGTTTTTTGTGTTTTTTTGTGGGTTGTAATTTTTAGTATATTTGATGAATAAAAGTATAATTTTTAGCAATTTTTTATAATTTTTTGGTGTTTGATAAAATTGTTACTGTAGTAGAGTAGAAAAGTGGTAATTTTTGAGTGTTTGGTAAAATTTTTTACTGTAACAAAGTAAAAAAGTAAAAAAAAATAGGGTCCGCTGTAATAATTATTTACTGTAGTAGAGCAGAAAAGTGAGAAAATTTGTTAGTTTGCTAAACACTCAAATTACTGTAGAAGTATCAACTTTTGATATTTTTTTTATATTTTTTGAGTCTACAAATGGGCTCACAAAAAAGCTGAGTAGCTGGTTTCCTAAACTAAGTCTTATTTCAATAAATCCCATAGTTATGGTTAAATTGTAACGTTAATCCATCAATCTCCACGAGTAAATATAAGGATATGGATAATTAAATTTGCACTCTTATTTTTTTTTTTATTTTAAAACATATTAAAAATGTATTTAGTTTGATATTTTAGATTATTTTTTAATTGTTTTTATGTTGATTGGAAAAGGTTAAAAAAACTCTTTGCCGTTTTATATTTTTATGTATAAACTCGTTTTTTATTTTTCAAAATAAATTTTAAAAATATATGTAACTAAATATGTTTAGGCTATTTTTATTATTTTAAAAATATAAAATAAAAAAAGAGTTCAATACAAGAATATGAAATGGACCCTAAGAATTTAAATTGATAAAATTTAAAAACAATAACTTTGAAACTCAATTTTTCATTTACTAAATTAACAAATTAAATTTTAAATACATGAATTTTTATTCCACTCTTGTTATACTTGACACATTTGCAAGTTATATGTGTTGCATAACTCATTTTCACTTGGATTAAATTTATATATTTAGAAGTTCAAATATTTAGCTCATAAAAATAGAATTTTCGAATTAAAATTTTATTTTTTGTAATTTTTGTTAATATTAAAATATATAATTAATTATATTATAATAAATGAAATATGATCCACATAAGTTATTTTTGTATGATTCACATAAGTTTGTGCAAAACTTGCATCCAATCTTTCTTTTTTCTCTTTTTTATTTGAGCAATTTGTAATGATCAAAACTTTTATTTTATATTTATTAAGTCAAATTTATGCATTTTTTAAATTTATTTGAATATTTATTTGGATTTGGGTTATTCTATGGTCATAGTTGGGCATTTCGATCAAAAACTTGAAAGTTGTATTTATCTTCTTAGTATGTGCTCAGCATGTTTTTTTCCTATGCACACAATTAGCAATTTGCTCCTCTGTGTGCATGACACTTGTGCTATATTATTTCTAGTAACTTACTTTTCTTGAAATTATAGCTTGTTGTTGCTTTAGTTTTGAGTTTGAACCTTATATGTCTACGTTATCTACTTTACACATCTACTTTCGTCACTGACCATCATCACCATTATTTTCTATTTTTCTTTCTTTTGAATTTCAAAACACTAGTGCCTATATGTTAGTTTTGAAAGACAATGTTTTAGAGAGAGAGAGAGAGAGTTGGTTCAAAGTATTTGTGAACTATAGGTGTGTTGATGTTTAGCTTGAGAGGCTTAGAATTGTGTTTGGAGGCTTAGAGAGAAATTTACGGGGCTTACACAATGCCGAAAGGAAAAACCAAACTAAATACCAAAAGCCACAAATAAATTTTATGGCAATGTGGGTTAGGGTGGATCTGACATCAAATTTTAAGTCACCACGAGGTGGCACACTAGGTACTTTTCTTTGAGCAAATTTGTGAAAGCTCACCTAGACATATCATGCATTATTCTTTATATGTTAATGAGCTAGAGTCACCTTACTTAATACTAAGGCTATCAATAGTTTAGGTTTAGATCAGATCCGATAAATCCAAACCTGATTTGATAAGCAAGAAATCTAGATATGATCCAAACTCAATAATCTCAAACATGATCCGGCATATCCAAACTCGATTTGTTGTTAGATGGGTGCCCGATGTGAATATTTTTTTTTTTTTTTCATTGCTGAGGCTACCAAAACCACAAAACTTGGAAGTTATTCGGGTTCATAGATTTTTATTAGATTCATTAGGTCTAATTGATCCAAATCTAATTATAGTTGGATCTAACATATTTGAATCTATTGGGTTTTCAAATCAAGTCTATCGAGTTTGGGTTAGACTCGAACCGTTGACAGCCTTACTTAGTACTATTCTCTAGTTGCTAGAGTCACTTATCAATGAGAAATTTTCTCTAGATTTTTTACTACCAATAATATGATATCCAAATCCAATATTTTTTGTGCTTTTCAAACTTTGCACTTTTTAAAATAAGTGCACTAATAGTTGAACAAATCAACTAAGTACTTTATTTACATAAATAAATAAATAAATGATATTTGTTAGGTATTTTATTAGATTGCCAATTGATGATAAAAATAAAATTCTAAATCATGTAAATTTAGACGTAAGCTAAGGTGCTAAACTTTAGGTTTATAATGGACTGTTCACTTTTCAAAAAAGATTTAAATTTTGTCACTTCAAGGAAAGAGCACTAGAAGACTACTATAAGTAACGAAAAGCTATAAAAAGATTGTTTTTAGACTTTTGGCTATCACTTGATGCTACTAGAAGTTTACGGGAAGACTGCTCAAGCAAACATTGGTCTTAAAATCTTTTAAATTGTATTCATCTGAGTTTCTATGCTCTATTTTCTAGATTGTCTTTGGGGTTTCAAACAAAAAGAAATATATTCAGAGAACGAAATCAATTCAAGAGATTTAGCTTTCTCCAATCTTAGCCAATAACATTTCATTTTCTTTATATGTGGGTAATTCAAAGAAATTCATATTTGTATAATGTGATATTAGTTGGTTGTGGATTCAGTGTGTAGACTATTGTGAATTCAGTGATAACCGTAGAACTAATAGGTCTTTAAGGATTTGAAGATTGATTTTTTCGCCAAGGTTTAGGTGCATCGAAGATTTAAGTAAATGACATCAACAATATAGGTTCATAAATTTGAGTTTATTGGTAGATTGAGACTTTGTAACTTGTTCGCAATCTAGTGAATGATTTAATAATTTTTATCGATTTGGGTTTTGCTCGTTAAAAATATTGTGCCTTATTTATTTTTTTTGTTTAACTTACTATTTATGATTAATTACTTAGATTGTAGTGGATATCTAATATGTGAAAATTTTCAATTAGTATTAAAGTAGGTTTATCTTATGTGAAATCTAATGTTTGCTATATTAATCACCCATATGAATGTGACTCAAATATAAGACCTCATTTGTCTGATGGTAAATCTACTTCTACCTCAAAATTAGAATATACACTTGACAATAAATATCTTAATGATTTTGATAGCAATTTAGATGTTGAACGAACTTACACACAACTATTTGAAAATAGTCACAAGTTGAACAAGAAGACTAACAAACTCAGGGTCAGGAGATTGATCAAATACGAGAAGAATTATTTGAAAATTTATGAAAATCATGGAGCCAAAAATTACAATCTTAAAGTCCAAATTCACAAGATTAAAGATGAGAAAATGACTTAGTATAGGATCATGGATGCCTTAAAGGAGAAGCTTGTAGTCAAGTTTAAAGAATGCTTTATGAAATTTCAATTTCAAAGACCATCTAAATAGATTCCACTATAGAATTTGATTACAACAAATTGAAGTAAAACACTATATGACTCCGCACATGTATCACCTCAATATCATACTCAAGACCAAATGGAAAACTTTTCTATTCATAAGACTATCTTGAAATCCTTCAGGAGTTATAAATAATAAGAATGTAAATAAGGACGAAGATAATTAAGCTCTCACAAGAAAAGTAACTCTCTCATAATATTCTATAATATTCTTTGTGCGTATTTTATATTAAGTATAAATGCATATATATATAGATTATACAAACCCCAAATAAAAAAATAAACAGGGATTCTAAAAAATCTAGTAAGTCAAACTCTCGGGGTTCCTTGCGCTTTGCCTACGAGGTGCTTTGGACACAACTTGAACCCTTGTCTTTCTTGCGACTTGGTTACAGGCTTCATTGTTTTAGTTTCCCTTGAACGTTTATCAATCCTTCTTAAATTGGAATTCTTCAATCTTTAGACCTTTTATCAATTTGGAAACTAGACTTTAGGAAGTTCAGTCTTCTTAGCAATTTGGAAATCTTTTGAAATGCAATCTTCTACAACTTAGGAAATCCAATCATTATTGAAATGGAAAACAAAACTTTAATATAATCAAAATTTGTTTGAACTTGCCATAATCAAGATTCTACACTTAAAGATACAAAAAATCTTAAAAGGACTTAATGGAAAATTAGAAGTTTCATCTAAAAAACTCCATAAGATTTTAAGTGCACAAAAATGGCAAATTAATAAAAAGGACTCATGTTTCAAAGAAGATAAAACGGAAGCCTAAAATGAATAGAGTAAAAAATCAAATTCTTCAAATGTGTCAGTGACTCCCATGCAACAATCTCAAAAGCGAAATCTATTTCAAATAAATATAAGTCCAGTCCCTCAAATCAAGTACAAAAGAAAGGCCAATTTCAAAGTTCTTGTAAAAGTCTGAAGGTAAGTATTAGAGTATCTATTCTTACTTCTTTTTTTTTTTTTATAATTTATTACATACTTGTCATTACAGTAAAATTAAGGTCACATTCGATCTAATTGTCACATATTATATGGGTTATTTCTCTCATGTGTTGATACTAAAATATTTATGAGACCTACATTTCATGTGTCAAACAGATATAACCCATCCATGGATGGTTTAAAACATTCTTTTACAATTCTAGACCTCACATGAAAAGTCAAAGGGTAGATTATACCTACTTCTCCTTAACATTTCTACAATTACACGTACTACCCTTCAACATTTAAAAATTACAAACTTTACTTATTTTGAAAAATTGTTAATTTTGACCTCTTTTTGTTAGATAAGTTGTTATTTTTTAACATAATAGGTCAAAAGTCAACCAAAACTTTAATTGACTTTCAAGTTTTACTTTTTTGTAAATCAAATAAATAAATGCTACCAAAAAAAAAAAAAAAAAGAATACATATATATGCATATACATGTAATTGTAAATATATATGCATCTATTAAGCAAGATCATTTTTCCCCAATCTAGTCCTATCTTTTTCATCCAGGAAAATCTACACAAAAATGTTTCAAATGGCTACTGTCAAATTTTAAGCCAATTTTTAGAATGATCTCTTCGTCGAACAAAATTTCTAACTTCATAAGTACTATAAAACTAAATTTTTACAGGGAATGTTTGAGAAAATGGTGTTCGTTAGAGGTTTAAGAAACAAATTATAGTAGTTTAAGTGTTTCTTATAAAAAAATGGAGAAACGATAAGAGTTATAAAGAGATAGACAAAAATAGAGAAAGAGAGTGGGGGATTTATATGGGGGTTTCAACAAATAATATTTGTAGCAATGGAGATGAACGACGATGGTGCTCGGGTTGGGAGGTAGAGAAATGACGAACTATAAATTAAGTTAGGGTAACACTTTTTGTATTTATTTTCTTATGAGAGATGAGGGTAAAAGAGACATTACAAAAAGGACAAACACTAAGGTTGTGTTTGAAAAAATAAGTTGATACCTCAGTTATCAGCTACTAACTTTTTTGGTTTTTTGTAAAATTATCAAATGTACTCTATTATATTTTAAATTTTTTTAAATCTTGAAAGACAAAAATATCAAATTAAAAAAAAAAAAGTTAAAAAGTTAGCTAAAAACTAACTTTTTTTTCCATTCCTAAATTAAAAAATAATAATAATTTTTTAGTAGTTAGTAGCTAATTAGCTTTTTCTTTCTAAACTAAACCTAAATAGTACCCTCATAGCTATAAGTGATATCATGGTGTATTGAAATGGTAAAAAAACAATTTGGCATTTGTTTTTTTTTTCATGAGTAATGGATAAGTTGGTGTTTAGAACACGAGCTGTGTCCTTGTGAATACTTAATCAATGCTGTCACGCCCCTAACATAATTGTCTGGGACGGACGGTATAGGAAAATAGGGACTAAAAACAAAATAAAACCTGTGCTAAGGTCAAGTCATAATATAATAACAACCATCAGAGCACTACATTCGTCCCAATTCCCATATAAAATAAATATCCAACATACGTCATCATAATCAATGGGACCCACAACCCGGGTCGCACAAATAAAATACAACAGTCTCATAAATATAAAATAGTGTCTAGAGCCTCCAGCGGTTAACTCAATTCAGGGTGATCACTACCTTGTCTCCTTGTGTCACCTGCAATAATGATGGGGTGGGCTAACTAGCCCAGTAGGTAGGACAGTGTCAGTGTGCACCAGTGTACATATATAACACTTTATATATATATACACAACATCAATATAGATATGCATTTCTCATGCAATGTAATTAAATGAAATACCCTACCATGCATCCTATTTCTCCATCTGCCTCCCAACCTTATCTTGGGATGGGTGACACTTAGCAAGACTTTTAGCCAAGACACGCGCGACCACCAAACTTACCGTTTCAGCGCTTACGACAAACGCATATACATATATATATCTCATATTCCTGTGGGGAACCATGTTATACCCCCACAGGTGTAAAGACTCAGAGGCTCCGTGTTACACCCCCTAACCTATCTGTTAGAGAACTGTGTTACACCTCTAATCAAGCATCCACCTATCTCAGGCAAGCATCTGCTATCTCAAGCAGGCAACCGGCTGCAGTTCGGAAAAATATCACATCCATAAACCCTTATTAACGTCCCAACTCCATCTGACTAAACTCTAGTCACGTTTATAAATTCTGAGGATCATCCGGTGTTATCATAATCTATCATCTCAACCTTAATAACAAATATAATAATAGTGCCTCGACACGTCACAATCTATGGCACTCTCGGCCAATCCAACTGTCAATTTCACCGGATGAAACCACCCCAAATCCCAATGCTTATGATATGCTCAATCATGGAATTAAACATTAACTCAATATACAATCATATCCACATCCATTTAACTCATGATTTGGAATCTATATAACGATTGTAAAATGTATATAAACAAGTTCGGGGATCAAAATAAGCATCAGGGAGCAAAAAGAAGTAAAATGGCCTGAAATGGGCCTCTGCCGTCCGGACGCCCCCACGGGTGGTCTGGTAGCTCCCCAAAATTCGGTTCCTCGGTTTTTCTCTCCATTTTCTTCCATATTCATTCAATCTAATCTCTTTTCCTGTGATACCCTCATTTTTTTTTATATATAAATGAGAATCATGAATTGGATTGCCTTAGAAATGAGAGTATAGATTGGCAAATGTAAAGCTTATGGTCTTCAAATTTTTTCTAAGTATTGGAAAGTTAGTATGAATGGTCTTGCTTGTGCATGGTTGAAATAAATTATAGTGAGAAGAAAAGTGTAGAGGTGGCCGGCTAGATGATGGTCACTTGGAAGAAGAATGTTTAACCTAAGTTGTGTAGAAAAAATAGGAAGAATGAAGTGAGCCGGCCATGGAGAGCCTTGGCACTACCTTTGACCAATTAAACTTAAATTTGGACTAGCAAACTTGACTTGGAATTGTTGACTTCCACCTAAGTAACTATATATATATATATTACAATGAAAGAAGGATGGTGGGAGGGGAGAAGTGGCCGGGCACTTGGTGTTAGTCTTCCATTTTTGTTTGTTTGCTTCTCTAAGTGTTGGTAAGAAGCATTAAACCTTGTGGGACCCATGAACTTAATGCTAGAAGGCTTATATATCTATATATATATATATGAGCTAGGATGGATGGAGCAAAGGTGGCCGGCCATTCTATGTGATTACACTTGAAAAGTGTAATTACAAACTTCACATTTTAGTTTAAAATTGCATATTTTTCTATTAAATTATTTTATTTTTGCTATTT
>JAVXUM010000001.1:39117268-39130536 GCA_035590655.1 Pouteria glomerata
CCCCCTTTTTTCTTTTTTTGTGGTACTGTGTTTGGATACTTCATACTATTACCAGAACCAAAAGATCAGAGGATAGTTCACCTATTTAGTGTAATGTTTTTGTGCTAGGATCGTGTTACTGATTTGTATTTACAAAAATGCACTTATTTTTCTGTTTTACATCATTGATGCAAACAGAGGACACGCAAAGTTCTGACAGAGAAGATTGCACAGCTCAACTCTGCCATAGACGACGTCTCTGCACAGCTTCGAGCAGATGATGCCCCAAATGGAGCTGCCGTCAACTCAGATGAACTCGAGGCTTCGATTTGAGAAAAATGTTCCTTGTTTGAAACCTGAAGAGGAACCGTGAAGTCCTTAAAAGTTACTCCACTTGATATAATAACATCTGAAGCAAATCCTCGAAAAAAAAATTGACCAATAAGGCTCTGTTTGTTTCATTATAAAATGTTTTTAGAGAAAACACATTTATACGTGTTTTAAGAAAAAAATTTCCAAAAATATGAGCAAAAGTGTTTTCCTCAAAAAAAAAAAAAAAATTACATCAAAACAAATGGAGCCTAAATTCAGGTTGAATGCAGGTCAAGTTGATGTCTGTTTCTTCATACTTCTATGGAGATTTACATTTCATAATATTACATATACAATTGGATTAAACCACTGTGATCTTTTATCATTGGTATTATGTCCAGCAATTAAATGCATGGATGTTGATTACTTGGCTGAGTTTTAATGTTATTGCAATTCCTCTCTTACTTGGATGTAGATTGTTAATGCTTAATTATATGCCTAATGTCATGATTAGTTATGCATCATTTAAGACCAATAACTGACTACTCGACAAGTGAGTGAGTTTTCTGTTGCTTTCACCATTTCATTGTTGAGAGCTGTAATTGAGCAGTGGTATGGTAGGGCAGGCAGATGAATAATTTCTTTTCTTGTGCAAAATAATGAATCACGATTAGGGGCTGTTTGGTCTGATTGTTTTTCACTTAGTTTCTTGTTTTCCCTTGTAAGAACGTGAAATAGGTTGCCACTTGAGCTCTCTATCGTCGTGATTTATTCCATGTTCAAATCGTAGCAATTTTTGCTGGGTTAGATAGCAGAAAATGAACGAAACCAACCACCATTACCGTGTGGTGGAAATTTTGAATGGTTAAGAAAATGGTAAGATCAGAATGGAGTCTCCTTTTTCCTCTATCCATATATTCATAATTTTTTGATCATTCCATCATTAAAAAAAAAAAAAAAAAAAAAAATCAATGACAAAGTTGAAGCAAGTTCATTCCAATAATCAGAACTTTTTTGTTGGGATGACCTTTCAGCTTGTCCATTTATTTTTATTTATTTATTTATTTACTTATTTTTGGCATGGTGATATTGGAAGAAGTGGACTGTCAAGATGGAACCAGCGGGACCTCGGTGTTGTGATGGACCTTAAAAAGCCTATTAATTTACCACCTCCACCCCTGAAGCCACCCTGCATAGAGGCTTCTTCTGGTGGTGCATCAAATTAAGAGGTGATCAAAATTGAATACGGGACAAGTTCAGGAGAAGGGATAAGAATTTTTGTCTTTGTTCAAACTCAGTTCGGTACTTCATTTTCAAAAAATTTCACACCCAGTCCAAAAAATGAAAAATAAATTCCAAGTCCGTTTGTGAGTCCGAGATAAATTTAAAATATAAGCAATAAATATTTATAATATACTATACAAAAAAATTCTAAATTATATTTATTTTTGTAAGTGTTTGGGTCATTTCGCTGCAAATGTGGGCTCCTGTGCAAACCTCTGCTGCGGCAAAATAGTGCAATCGTAGGATCCCTGCGGTTGTGCCCTCACCACGAGCACTCTTTACTTGGATCCCTTCTTCCCCCTACTAGGGACATTTGGGGTTAGGTAGCACTGGGGATCCTCGTCATTGAATCCCCCCTCCCCCGGGCGCCCTTCCATGATGAACACTTAAATGATTCGTTTTATTCTTGGAGGTCAAAAGCGAGACTTAGGGATCATCCAACCAAAGAACTCACTAACACACTTACCCCCAAGACCATTGAAGGCATATGGCTTGGTGGCTAGAGGTGGGGATCTATCGAGATCCCCTCAACTAGCCTAATGAGAGAAAATCACTACACAACAAATCTCACTTTGTACCATGTAACTGCTTCATGCCTATACAGTCATGACTCTCGTATTCGTCAACCATGCGGAAGTGGTATCACCACTTGATCAGGGTTCCTTTATGTACAGGATAGATCTAGGATTTTACTAAGGGGGCACCGGACATATTCAAAAAGAAAACAATGAATTATGTAGGAGTTAAGAATTGAGGAGAAATAATATTACTTGTTAGAGATAAATAAAATTATTATTGGATGTTAAACTAATTAATATATTTTTCATAGTTTAATTGTTCAATGGGTCCATTTAACAGAATCAAAGATTCAATGAAAATGTCACTTGTTACTAAAAAAAATATATATAATTATTATTAAATTTTATTATTTATAGAATTTATTATGTTATATTTTTCAATAATATGTACAAAAAGAATTCAATAATATAGTGAGAGAATGTATTTTGTTTCATAAAAAATACTTGAATTTGATTCTTGTACACATTTTTTATGCTAAAAAATTCAAGTTAATCTTAATATTTTAATAAGCCAACATACTCTAATTTTGAATTAATTTAACTTTTTTAATAAAATTAAAATATCAAAGGTATTTTGATAATTTCATGTCCAAAATTAAGGGGATCACTTGCCTCTTTGCCTTCACATAGCTCTACCCATGTTCACATACAAACGTGCCAAGCCATGCAGAGTTGGCCACATGGTCTCCAGATCACTGTCTTTGGTGTGTGTGAGTTAACGTTATTGTCCTGACTCATCTCATATAAATACCCTCACTTACAATACTCCATACATATATTTGCGTACTCTCTTATCATCTAGAATTCTCAGTCACTTCTTTCCATCACTCCAGCTTATCCAAACTCTCACCTTATTTATCTCCGGTGATTTTCTACCATTGATAATGTACAAGAATATTGTACAACAATATTCTCAGATAATCGTAGCATTAAGCTTTATTTCAACCATCCACAATTTTAAAATAAAGTCAAGCCATGGCCAATCTTCTGGTACGTGCATAAACTTATGGGCGAACCAAAAAATAAACAAGCCTATTTTTTTGAAAAATAAAAAGAACCAATAACTAGCCGAAGGCCTGTTAACCAATAATCACCTATCATCAAATGCCACTGTTTAATTAATAAGTGTGAAGGGACAAAATGTGAGACAGCCCGTGAAGCAAAGTTGCTTTGACATAGTTCCAAAACCAATGTCAAAATCAGGAGCGTGTTGAGGTAACCTTTAGCAAATTATTATGTCATGTAATTATGGCTTAGAATTATAGATTAATCCAGGTAACTTCAAAGTTGCCAAACTTGACTAAGAAGGGTGGATCATACCAATGGCAAACACCATAGCCAGGGAGAGGGACAAGACTATTTTATTACCTAGTGGTGCCAAAAAATGATACAACATGATCAAGCGGACCCACAGCATAAATAAAAGGAGCAATCGGCCAACTTCTTTTTTTTTATTATATGTAATTATCTTTACACAATTTATATGGACTCCCATTTAATTTATTAAAAAATTTTAAAAATTATTTATTTTGTATGTTACTGTACGAATTATGAACTCATAACTCATCTCACTTTATCTTACTTTTTGTTACTCTAAACACACTTATAATTTATTAACACTAGTAGAAAACAGATAAAAAAGAGACTCATGACACAGATTAATCCCATTTAGCAACTATTTTAGACAATTGTGAGAGAGTAAGAAAATTCTTTTAGCTACTGCTTTCTTTTTATAAACAACCTCTTATGGGGATCGATAGTTCTCCCCCTAATTTAGCCTCATTGTTCGCATGAAATTTTTTTTTTTTTTTGGCACAATGCATGTATAAAATGCGAATTTACTAATGAAATTAGCAATTTTATTAAAATAATTTTAATTTCTTTAGATCATTTTTAAAATTCTATTACATTACCATGATTTCTTAATAATTTATTATAAAAAAATTTATAATTTCTCCTACTGTTGCCAGCATTTTTCGTGGCTAACTCCACAGACTAGGTTGCGTTTGGAGCACTGAAAAAATTAAAAAATTTTAAAACTCTCTAACACATTTTGTCCATCTTGTATTTCGTAAAATTTTTATAAACTTATATATCACTACATATTCCAACAAATTTTCATAAACTCCAATAAATCTTAATAACATTTTTATAAATTTCAAAAATTTTTCAACAACTTTCAAAAAGTTGTAACATAAGTCCATTAAAGCGGATCTGTTCAAATAGATTTAAGGTGAAAAATTCTGACACAAAATCCAATAAGTTTCTGTTAAAATCCGTTCGAAGGCACTATTTATATCTAAAAAATGTAATTTGGTAGCTGAACTCCATATCTCAAAAAGTTACCCAAATCACAAAATTATTTCATTTTTTTAACTCCAAACGCTCCCTATATCTATAACTCTCTTAAGCCAAGTTTGGTGATATGAAAGAGGAGCGGTGGCAAGATAACTAGCACACAGAGGGAGTTATTAAGGGGCTGCAATAGGTTGTAATTTGGATAAAATTTTAATTTAATTTTTTTTAATATTAATAATATATATAACATCTTATTTCAATTATTTATACTCTAGTTTAATACTTAATTCATAACTTAGAGTAAAAAAATTATTAATTTAATTTAATACCTAATCATAACTCAATTTAATATCATCTAAAAAAATCTAAACTCTGCCTTTGAGTTAGGATGCATCCATAGGCAGGCAAGCATTACTTTCACAACTTGCATGCCAAATTGATGAATTCCATTAGTGTTTGTTTGTTTGCCCCTTTCTTTTTCATAATTTTTTTTTTCTTTTTTTTTGGGCTTAGTGAATTCCATTAGTTGCCTCATCTCTATTTATGTACGGCGCTGTTGTGTTTGAAATTGAGATGTTTCAGATATCTCAGTCTTCTTCACACATAAGACAAATTTTAGAGGGGTTATTATAATTAGTTAATTTGAGTTTTGCTACAAATGAAAAGTTGAATAAGCAGCCACAACTTGCTGCTATCACCAAGGAAAAGAAAAAGAAAACATTTCAATATAAACTCCTAACAAGATGTGGCATCCGAAAATGATTAACTGCCATGCAATAGTGTATATATATAATATATACACATAAATATGTATGTATTTTGGCAACTGGGATGGATCTTTTGCAAAGGTAAATGCATCAATGAGGTTTGCAAAGTTAAATATATCAATGAGCGACTTGACAAATTGATATAGTCAGAAGAAAGCTGGAATGAAAACTACTGACAAAGACATGCCCATGGCATTCCACTGTTAATAATGGATGTGAGTGATCAGGTGTGTTTAAAGTTTTATCAAATTGTATAAAATTATATAAAAAAATATCCATTTGGAGCACCAATCATTTTCAAAAAATTTTAAAAGTTTTAACTTTTTCAAACTTCAAAAATTCTTACTTTTTCAAAAATTCTACTAAAATCTGTTAGAACGCATCGTTTTAATAGATTTTGACAGATTTTTTAAAAAAATTGTACTGACATTTGTACCAAAAAATTTCACAAAACTTCAAAATTTTTAAAGTTCTACACTAATATTTTGCCAGATGTTATTTTATATAATTTTTAACAACTTTATATTAAATCAACTATAATCATTTAATCATCATTTCAAAACAACTTTTTACATTTCAAATCTTCAAAATTTTCACTTTTCTTTCTTTTTTTTTTTTTTAAATTGGTTGTGGCTTCAAATGAGCCAAAATTATAAAAGTTAATGTCTCGTATTTTATAAAATGAATAAAATATTTAAATTTTATAATCACGTAATTCGTGTTTATAAAGATTTATAGAGTTTTATATTTTTTTACTTTGCACCAAACGGTGCCAATAACATTAAATTATTGCTATTTTATATAATATGTACATATTAATTATCTTCATAAGGATCGTAATAATGTTAGAGTAATTTTATTTTAGGTAGAATAATTTACAATTATCAATGCACATAATATTGATGATGTAATAAATACTGTGATTATAACAAAAGTAGTTTTGGTATTATTACTTTCTTTATATATATAATTGCGCATATATTTTATTTCTTGATAAATGTAATATTAAAAAATTTAATAAAATATTATGAGATTTTCAATGTTTCTAAATTATGTCCAATCAAATACAAAATTAATTAGTTAATCTATTCTTTTGAATGAGAACATAATTAAATATGTAAAATCAAAACTCTAAAATTAATTATCAAAATCATCATAACTTATTAGGTATTGAAAATTTTATGATGTTAAATAAGTCATTCATGTTTTCAAAAACCACTTTATATATTTTAGTTACATCCAAATGGTATGAGTCTCAATGCTAAATAATTCTCTCTCTATATATACACACGCATACACTCACACTAAATGGTTTATTATTATTATTATTTATAAGAATTATAAATAAGCAGGTCTTGTTTTTTAGAAAGGATGAGCAAAAAAATTTAAAAATATAAGAATATCTAAAAAAATTTTAATTAGCTTTGAAACTAAATTATATCTTTATTCTTTTCTTTTCTTTGCATGTGAATATGTTGTTAAATTTTATATTTATCCTTTATTTATTTATATTTTTAATTTATTTTTTCTCTTTTTTGGATATGCATTTTTGTCCGACGAACTAATTTTCAGAACACTTTCTAAAAGTAAGTTTCTAAAATTAATTTTCTAAAATTAATACCAAACGGGGCTAATTTTCCTTCAAGGTTAAATTCTGATTTGAGAAGTATAACTTATAATCCACTGCCGACTTCCTTCAAAGTTACCCATTTTGGCCGGCCGACACTATAATTCCATTAGGCCATGTTTGGCAGACCAGAAAAAAGGTAGTGGACAAACTCTTCATCCAAAAATATTTTGTGGTCCACACGCAAACTTCACTTGTACAACTTGCGCTTACAAATAAAATTCTATTACTCTCCGCCCATTTATATATATAATTTTGACCTAAGAGCAAAACTTGAACTTTGCTAAATGGACATCTTTAGTACTTCAATTTTCTAATGCCTTACACATAAGAGAAAATATTATTTACAAACGTTTGTAGGACATACTTTTGTTGATATGATACAATAGACAAATAAAAAGTAAACTTTACTTTGTTATTCGATAAATTTTATTTTGTTATTCGAACTTTCTTATTATTCGTATTAGTTAATTTTTTTTTTTTTTTTTGGGTGATAATTTGGAGGTTGAACTTTTATTTGTTGGCAATTTCACCTTCCTTAAGTTAAATGTTTAGAAATCAATTTTTTATGGGTCTGACTATCTTTTTTTTTTTTTTTAATAAAAGTTGTAACTAAAATGTTTTAAATTTATAAAAAAATAAAAAATAAGATTTGACACCTCTTAACCAAAAATACCAAATTTGTTAAACAAATACATTTAAAGGTTGTTTCGTACCATAATAAAATACAACTTTATACCAAGATGCGATACGTGTCATGTTAATTTTTAATTAGATATTTGGTGAAAACTAAAGAAACTTATAAAAATTAAAAATGTGTTTAGCGAAAAGCATTGAAAAAAATAAATAAAAATTAATTTTTTTTTAATATAAATTGATGAGCCAAACATCTCTTAATAAAATATATTAATCTACGAATAAATTATTGTATAAAGATTATTTGTGACAAGCATGTGGAAAGGGAGAGACTGACTTAACAATACTATGTCAGCTATGTGATATTAATATAGGGATCGTTAGATTAAAATTCAACGGTTCAGATGTAATCAATCTATTTTAATTTAAAAAAACGTGAATACAACTGAAACATTGAAATTTAATTCAATAATCCTGATCATAAGTTATTTGCAAGGACAAAATTAGCTTTTACTATTTAACGAGTAAATAATGGATTAATCACATCAACTTATATATATAACTAAATTAGAGAAAGTTGATAAAAAAAATAGAGAAATTTAATAAAAATTAATTTTATATTTAGTGAAAATTAAAAAAAAAAGTAAAAAAATTAATAAAAATTAGAATTTTTAATTTTTTGGTGAGCCAAATAACTCGTTGATATGTAAATAATGAATAAATCACATAAGCTTTTATATATATATATATATATTTGTGTGTGTTTTTTTGTTTAATTTCTTAGATGAGAAAAAGTTAACGGTGGGATTAGAATACATCTAGTGCAATATGTATCGGTTTATCTTTCAGTGTAAAAATTACACTACTTTTTGTATGTAAGTTTTAAACTTAAAAAATTAAAATGAAACTCTTTTTTTTTTTTTTTTTTTGAAAGGTAAACGGGATGGAAGAGAAATTGGGGTCGAACTCGGGCTAACGAACAGGCGGAAACACTCCAAACTACGAGGACTACGGCCACGCTCATTAAAATGAAACTCACATACAAAATTCGTACAATTTTTAGACTGAATGGTGCAATGAACTGGATTTACCATCACTTAAGGGAAACAACAGAAGTACCTTCGGGCCAGCCTAGTGAGTGGAGCGGTGAGCACGAAAATCAAAGGTTACGAGTTCGAATTTTGTTAATACTTTTTTGGGTTGAACCGGTCAGCTAAGACTTGCTTAAGTTGATTTACCCTCTATGGTTCTTTGTCAACTAAGATAATGGAGCGAGTTTCATTCAATACACACCTTCAAGTAATAACTGCGGACTTCCTCGTACAACAGAACTAACATGATTTGATCAATATCATTGCCATTATAAAAGTAAGTTATTCTCACGTGAAGATTGATTCTCTGGGTCATGTCGCTACCCAAATAGAAAACCATAATTAGTAAATAAATATATTTATAAGTGCAATCTGTACTCTATTATTGAAGTGCAAGGGATCAATTGGAGAAGGATACGTGTTTCACTTTTTGTTTTTGTTTTGTTTATTATTATGTTATCAGGGGTTGTTTAGTACGGTGAAAAATAATAAAAAATAATAAAAAATGTGATTTAAATGATATTTAAGTGTTTGGTGATAAACTACGTTTTTCAGAGATGAATAGTGAAAAATATTAACTTTTGCAGAGAAATCCGTCGGAACGGTTTTGAAATCCGTCATAACGGTTTTTAAATTTCTTCAAAAAATATTGACAATGAGTCTTATTTGGTAAATTAGATAACGGTGGTCACATTAAAAAAAAAATTACAGCTATTTGATTAATCAAACTCGAGTTTGTAATTTTTTTCTAGAATTGTAATAGGTGTGAATGTATAAAAAGTGTTAGAGAAATTTAGAGATTTTGGGAGTTTTTCGGAGTTTTTCAGAGATATTCATCACACCAAACGACCCCTTAATGTAATTGGTTTTGTTTCTTTTTTTTTTTTTTTTCTCTTTTCCAGATGTAAAATATGACGAATTCACAGCTCTCTATCTTTAAAATTATTTTATTCTAACCATCTCTTAAGTTACTCGATTAAATGATCACCTTGGTGTTACGTTAATTTTAATTCTATTTAACACATATCTTTCTTCAAATACCACGTATCGATATACTTTTACCAGTGTTTCTTACTTTTTTTTAATTTTTTTATATTTTATCTTTATATTTTAAAAAATTAGTACATGCATCATTTTTTATTTTATTATTTTAAATTATTATTATGTCTTTTTAAAATAATAATAAGAAATAAAAAAAAATCTTTTAAATTGTCAACGAAAACATATATAACAAAAAATGACCCATTCCAATTCATAAAAGAATGGATCCAATAGTTAGGATATTCTTAATTCATTCCTGATCACGCACCCCAAGGGAGAGAGCATGTTGAGGCTAACCCATTCTGTAGTTCAGATAAAATTTTGGTCCAAAATATTTTTAAGTAATAATATATAATATTTTAATATAATTATATATAACCAAATGTAATATTCAACTCTTAATCTAAATATATTTAAAAATTAAAAATAAATTATTAATTCTAAAAGTCCAAAAAAAAAATCAAAGGAAAGGTTAAGATTACATATTTGAGTAAAATTTTATAATTTTTTACTTTTTCATTTATGTGTTATTGTACTCTTTCTCTCTCTTTTACATGCATATATTTCTCCAATTGTAATTAATTTGTTTGGTATTCTAGACATACTTTTAATTTTATATTTTTTCGTAAGTCAATTACTAACATGCATATATATATATATATATATGGCTGTAGGTATATGTCAGTTCTTGTTTATTTTTCATCTACTTCATCATAATATTTGAGTTATTATACTTAACATTTACCACATTTAAAATTTATATTTGTCTCTTTTATTTTGAAATATTGTTAATATTGACATCCTTTTGATAAAATCAACTATTAAAACTTATCAAAAAAAATGTTAAAATAACTAAAATTTTAGGTATTTTTTATATTTTATATTTCTTTCTCACATTTCGCCAATTTTCTTTACAAAAATTTTTAAAAATAAGCAAAAATAAAAATTTTTAAGAATTTTTTAGAAGAAAACTATCAAAGTATGAGATATATATATATATATATAATAAGAATAATATATAAAGGTTTAGTTAGTTTAACGTTTTATGTTAATTTTTATCAGATGATTTTATCACAAGCGTGTCAATATAAACAATATTCTAAAATAAGAAAAATAAGTATAACTTTTAACACAAACGTGTCAATATATACAATATTCTAAAATAAGAAAAATAAGTATAACTTTTAAATATTGTAAGTGTTACATGTAATCAGTCAAATGTTAAGAAAAGATATGTGTAATTTATCATTTTTATTAAATAATTGTCTTTTTTTTTTTTAATGGATAAATGTTGTTATCTTTTTTTATTTTTTTGTTAATTGAAAAAAAATATATCTCTATTTATTAGGCTTGATTTGAAAAAAAAAAAAATTAATTTTTTAGTAGATGGTTAGTAATTATCTACTAGAAAGTTAACTTTTTTTAGTATTTAAGAAGAGAAAAAAAGTTAATTTTTTAGTAAGTAATTTTTTAACTTTTTTACTAATTTAACTTTTTACTCTTTATAATTTAAAAAGATTTAAAATATAAAATGATAATTTTAACCATTTTAAAAAATAAAAAATTAAATAAATAAAAATTAAATAACTCTTGACTTTCTAAACGGAACCTCAAAGTCAAGTAAAATTTCTACCTCCACCGTTGAGCTCGCCGCCAAAGAAAAAAAAAATAAAAATTCATACAACTTGTATAAGAGGGAGTCGCACAATATTTCTCTCTCTCTCTCTCTCTCTGTATGTATAACTCAAACGCCGTAGATGCTTTCTATGTTTCCAATGCGTGCTCCTTCTCATGGAGCTAACAAAGATGATATGGCCCTCTCCTCCCATATTTTCTCTGTTTTTTTTCCTAAGGTCAAGTCCTCATCGTAACTTTGATTTATCAAGAGTTCGGAAAATCTACATTTTCTTTTCATGCTTCTTATTTCTCAAAATTTGAGAAGTCCACATTTTTCATCTTGCAAGCACGTGTTTCAAAGTTTATATATATATATATATGAGTGTGTTTGGAATAAAAAATACGTGAGATAAAATAAAATAAATTATAAATTTATAATTTATATAATAAAATAAATAATAAATAATTTTTAAAATTTTCTTACAAGCCAAACGGAGTCTCTGTATATACAAGAGGTCCCTTTCCCGAGGTTGGGTCACGTACTCTCAGATCAGTCAAGCCATCGTATATGGGATCATGAGAGCAATCAAGGGACCACAAATCCGTTAACATGAAAGAAATAAAAAATATTAAAAAATAATTAATTTCCCAATTGATGTGGGAATACAACATAAAATACACTTATGTAATCATGACGAATATTGGATGTAGTTGCCAACAAACTCCGAAATGTTTTTAAAAAATTACTATAATTTTTACAAAAACTTTAAACTCTCTTAAGGACCGCCCTTTAATTTATTTTTTTAAAATTATTAATTACTCTTTTTTCATAATTTTTCAATTTCACTATTTAACGATCAGATATAAGAATATATTTTTAAACTATTCATAACATATATCAATATTATAAGAAAGTTCAGTGATAGAACATTTGTGTTCGTATTAAAATGAAAAGTTAACAGAGTAAAGGTTGATCAGCTCCCGACTCATGCTTTTAATTACGGGTTATCACTAGTGTGTACATTATTCTTTAAATGAAGAAACCTTACAAATTAACCATAATTTAAAAAAAAAAAAAAAAAGTTGCTTCCCCACCTTGTATTTTGGTCAATCTTTAATCCTCGGAACAGTGCCGGCCTTGACTTTTTGGGGCTTAAAGCGGCACCAAAAAATGAGGCCCCTTAAGAATTTGAAAGATGAACATAAAATAAACAAGTTATCTTTCCCATAGCAAAATAACATTGATCAATAAGACAAAATTAT
Source organism: Pouteria glomerata (assembly GCA_035590655.1). Classification (NCBI taxonomy): domain Eukaryota; kingdom Viridiplantae; phylum Streptophyta; class Magnoliopsida; order Ericales; family Sapotaceae; genus Pouteria; species Pouteria glomerata. Next base: position 39,129,762 of record JAVXUM010000001.1, read on the forward strand.
ATACAATAATTAGTGTTGCAAAAACAACTTAATTTGGGGCCCCTAAAAATGAAAATTTTTGATGGGCCTAAAGTAAAGGCACCTTGAACTTTAGCCCAAGGCCGGCCTTGCTTCGGAAATCTAATAATTCATTTATTTGTCGGCCTCGCAAATGCATGCATGTGTGCATATTTTTTTATAAACAAGCTCTAACGGGGCCCCTATGCGGGCCCTATCTGTCTCTGTCTATTTGATGCATGGTTGATCCCCGCATCTCGCTGCCCCATAAGTCTTGCACATGCTTAAAAAATAGATAAATTTAAATAAAATTTGTGAAGAAAAAAAAATAAAAAAAAAAATTAATTTTTTTTTAATAATTCAAAATATCTAGACCAATTTAAAAATTAATGGTCGAATAAATATCTATCAATTAATTCCTAAATATCCTGAAATTAAAAATTAGATGAACTTCCAATAATTCTAAGAATATTAAAATTAGTGACTACGAGAAAGTAGAGTATAGATCTTGCTAATTGAACTATTTGTATGATTAAGGAAATTAAGTTATTTAGATAGTTTTCTTGTAGTACCAAATTTTTTTTTTTTAATTTCAGAATTGAAAATTTGTATCATAGTAAGCTAAATCATTTGGATAAGTGAATTTAAAAAAAAAAAATTATAATTGCCCGCTCATTTATCAAAATATTTAAAAAAAAAAGATAACTTCTGTATATATTTCTAAAAAAATAATTTATATTATGAAACAAAAGTATCTATAACATTGTAATTACGTCTT
>JAVXUM010000001.1:39146510-39163373 GCA_035590655.1 Pouteria glomerata
CATACCATAATTAGATTATTATGTATCCTACTATGATTAGGTTTAGGATTATTGTCCTATTATATAAAGGACCTTGTTTTCTCTTTCACAATACACAATCAATATACATAAATTCTTCTCTCCTTCTTTTATTCTAACAGTATGGTGTGTATATATATATGTGCATATGCCTATCTGATTTACAGCTATATTAGTTTTGTCCTTATAAGCCCTTTAATTTTTGCTTTGTTTCTTGTAATTCTTCTTCTGTGAATCACGACAAGGTTAAGTTGTGTAATCCATATTAATATAATTCATACCCTTAACATTTATGTGAAGTTTTGTGAAAATGAACGTAAGAGTGTTCCATTTCTTGAGCTTTCTCCAGGACTTTTGTATCTCTACTCCGGCGAGGCATCTTAAATGTTTCACTCCAAATCCATGACAATATAATTGTCCCCGTGTGAAGTGATCCTTCCACCAGATAATCGATGTAGAACTGCCTCCAATCCCTTGGGGTGGAAATGAAATTACACTCCCCTTTGTTAGGATTTTCTTGGCATTTAAGGAATTGTTGTTGGATCGTAGCTACTTCTTTGGCCATGTTTGGCCAATAGCACGCCTGTTTTTGTACCATCCAGTATAAACTAACTTCCTCCATTTTGCATGTTCGTTCATGGATCTTAGTTGATTTCTTTAGCTTATCTCTCCCCTAAGCATCTTGCCAAATATCTGTTCGGAGCTCTGAAATACAACAATCCCTGATAAAAGGTATAGTGCTTAAGTTGGGCCGTGGGGATCCTTTCTTCATGGAATTTCAATTCCTTGATAATGGTGTCCTCCAATCTTCCACCTCTTCCTCTAGGAAAATGTTGCTAATTGAGCAAGGCAAAGTCCTCTTTATCACTTCTATGTTAGTTGTCCCTTTTCAGCTTCTACTTTAGAACCGAGGGCAGCCAGGCCATCTAGATGTCGGTTATTAGATCTTGGCCCATGCTCCATTTGATGCTACTAAACTTATCAACTAGCGTTTGAATGATTGTTCTATATGATACTGGGGAGGGTTCCTTTATTGCATAATCCCCATTGGTCTGCTTTATTACCAGCTTGGAATCCCCTTTGATGCATAATATAGTAATTCCTATGTCCAAGGTCGTCATGAGTTCCAGAAATAGAGCCTCATATTTTGCCTCATTGTTGGAACATTGGAACTCCAACTTATAGGATAAATTGATTTTAACCCCCGAGGGTGAGGTTAAAACAATTTCTGCTCCTCCTTCTAAAGTGGATGATCCAGTGAAACCGAATGACCATTCTTCTTCCTCTGTGGCCTTCGCCTGGAACTCCTCTGATGGTAGTTCATATTGGCCCGAAGGGAATTTTGTCAATAAGTTAGCCAACGCTTGGCTTTTAACTGCCCGTTGGGGTTTACATGTGATATCATACTCTGTTAGTAGCAATAACCACCTTGCAGCCCTCCCTGAAAGAGTGGGTTTTAATAGGAGACAATGGAGAGGATCACACTTGGTGATCAAGTATATTGGAGATGTCAACATATAATGTTGAAGTTTTTGGGCCACGGACACGAGGGCTGGACAATGTCTTTCATAATGTGGATTTTTCTTCTTTTCTCTGTTATCTCTATTAGTCGTCTTAATAGGTAGATCTTTTCCAAAGTTGACCTTCCTAGCATAAACCCAAACTGATTATGCAATATGGTTGTTTCAAGTTTTAACATATATTCTATCACTCAAATGTATTTCAATGGACCTAATCGAATTTTTATTTATTTATTGTTTTTTACACTTGGGATTAGAAAAAAGCAAGCTTCCCTAGTTTCATAATATGAATCATAAGTGTAATGCCCCTGTTATTATTACAATTTTGAATTTCATCCTTATTTTTTGAAATTGGTACTAGAATATTTTTGCTCCACTTGTTTGGCATTTGCTTGTTCAATATAATTTTATTAAATAGTTTAGCCAACCAAGGAATGGCTACATCACTTAAAACACTTTCATATCTTAATTGGAATACTATCTAACCCAATGGCTTTCCCAATTTTCTTTTTCTTCGATGCATTATACTCTCCGGATATTCTAATTTTACGAAAGAACTTATTTCCCAAAATGTATCTATTCTATCATATAGTTTAGAATTTTATCTATTCTATCATATAGTTTAGAATTTATGTTTCCTATTTGATTTTCATCCAGAAGTTATCAAAACAATATCTCCACATTTCTTTGATTTCCTCATCTTGCATTAGTACTTGTGAGTCCTTGTTCTGACTTTATGTGATTAAATCTTGCACTAGTATTTTCCATTACCTGTTGTTCAAAATATCGTTTTCCTGAACACTTGGCACTTTAATGACTTTTTGCTATTTCAGATCTGTAGAAACTTGTAACAACTTGTGAACAAAGTATACCTTTTCATTTGCCCAATTATTTATGGTGTGTGGTTGATGCCTTTTATGTTATGCATGCTTGAATTTATTGTTCTTGTTTTTCTGTTTAATTTCAATTGCATAAAAAAATTTGTATGCTTCTTTTTTTATTTATCAAAAACATCTTGTATCCTTTTTTGCTAATTAATCCGTTGTTTTTGCTTTGACTTTTTTTTTTTTTTTCCATGTTTTGTTTTCTTTTATTTTTCTTGTTTTGAAATAGTGAACATGATACTGCACTGGTTGCTGCCCTGGATGGTACAGTCCATTTAGTGGATCCTAAATCCGGGAAAGTATTCTGGTCATTCACATCAGGGCCACCAATTTACTCTTCGTATCAGGCATCTGTTGAAAAGGAAAATGATATGGAAAATGCCCCGCACATGGGCAATTTCTTTATAGATTGTGGGGATGACTGGGAGTTGTACATGCATGATGCATTTGGTAAGAGGGTATGTTTGAAAATATATCTCTATCTTTTACCTCAGTGCTTTCTGAATTATTCTACTGATATGAGGTTAGTTTTGAGATTTTGGATCCATGTGCGCTAAATAGACTGAAGCTGTCATGTTTTGCCGGTAACTAGTTGTCCTGGACAGCTTGATCCAGTTTGGTCCCTTGTATACTAATTAATGAAGATGGGTAAGTGATCTTATTCTTGCATCATGGGATACCTAAAAGCACCCAAATCCCACTCTAGTTATTGTTCTCCCCATTTATTGAAATAAGGACTCATCTGGTCCTGTCCTCTTCCTGCTATCATATGCAGACAAATTCCACTTGTTGATGTTTCTATGGATTTGAAATCAAGGGATTTAGTGCTAATTATTTTAGGAGAATTGCTCAAATGTAACTTTGTTAGTTTAGGTAGGGATTTCATTATGGATTTGAGTAGATTAGACGGATTATGATGTATTTTAAATTACTATGAAAAAGTAGTTATTTGAAATCCTTTATAATAATGACTACACCATTTTAAGAAGTAGTGGCACGACTACATTGTTAGTAATTATTAGAAAACCCGTGCTCGAGAATGACATTTTTTTTTCGCATACGTGCTTTTATCTAGAAATAGATTGATCAGAAAAATTTCTGGTAACTTATTGATTTGTCTAGGAACTAAATAAGATTCGTTTATTAAGTTTACTAGATTAAAAATTTAACTTTCTCACTTATGTTTTGATACACAATGTAATCTCAAATCTATTGATTTGAAATCTTTAATTATCCAAATAGAGCCTTAGTGCATTCGAAAAACCTTTGGCTTGATATTATAAAAGAATTCTACACAGGATGTGAGATTTTGTTAATCAAGCAAATTATACCAATATGCTATAAGACATCAGCAGAACATTGTCATTTGTTTGTTGATTTGGCAATAAGGATATTTGTTATCCTTTGAATTGGGTTTTCTAGAAACAGAATACAAATTTCTCTCTCCACATACTCCATGTGCTATGAATATTTTGTAAAAATGCATTGGCTACTTATTCAGATATGTTCAATTGACCTTTCAACTGATCTTCGCAAAATGTATGTTTTCCACTAGTACCATCTGCAATGAGTTGTTTGACTTGTAAGGACATCCCACCAATGATGGTATAGTCTGTAGCTGACTTGTAAAGAGCGAGGGCGTAGTTCGCAAGGGCTATTTTTTTTATGTACTGATGGCCTGCTGTTAGTGCTTTATGGCATTACGTGATAAAATACGTCTACAAATCTCACCTCAAAAAGTAATATGATGGGATCCTTATCTTAGAATTGTTGATCAAATACATTTATGATCCTGGGAAGTTTTTTTTTCCAGTTAGGTTTAATTCTACTGCATCTAGATTTCCCAAGTAAAATTACTTGGCTCAAAAGAGTTTTTTGATGTAACACGTTAATGAGGATAAATCTCTAGTGTTTATTTATTTATTATTATTTTCTTAATTTTCACTGGAAGGCTCTTAAAGGCAATAGAGCCAATGGAAAATTTCAGATACGCTTACCTTCTAAAATTGCAATAGCTATGAAAATTTGATTTTTGGCTATCCTAAAATTTAAGGCACTGTTTACAGCTTCACCTGTATCCTTGTTTGCCTTGATAAGTTGTGGCTTCTGGTCTAAGCTATGCCAGGCCGTTCTGCCCAATCCTTGGGAATTTGATGCCATTAAGGCAAAAGTTTAAGCTAGGAAAGAAACTCAACAATGTATATCAAACTAACTTAATACTCTCCCTCATGTGCAACCCTGTCTTGTACATGGAGCAAATTTGCTACAAATCAACCTGAAGAGGTGCATCAATGGGAATAGAACAAAGTGCACAAGAATAAACTTGAGAATAAACACGATAACAAGCCTTGAACCCAATACCTTCTGGAAGCTTTAATACCATTTTAAGTCACTGATTGCCTCAAAAGTTTAAACCATTTGGGAATGGGCTTAACAATGTATATCAAGTTAACTTAACAGATACACTTTTAGAGGATGCAATATGGTAACTAAGGATGGCCGAAACACTACTGGGTACTAAAAATCATACCCTTAGGTATAGTGACATTTTTGGGTCTGGTTTTAATCTCTATCTCCTGAAGTCTTGCAGTTGATCGTTTCCATATTCATTCAATCGCTAGGCAGTGTAGTTTGGTGCCCAGACAAGTGAGTGATTCTTACACCAGACTGCAGAACCAATTTGTTTCTTATTTACGAATGACACCAGTTGAAGTCTTTACATTTGTTTTTGTGATGAATTTCACAATGCATGTTTCGTTGCCTATTAGATTTCTTTGGCATTCTCTCGGAGATCAGGAAGCGTAACTTTTCGATTGCTCATCTTCTGGTTGTTTTATTTTTATTTTTTCATTATGTGAATGTTGACTGCTCTCAACATTTTTTGGTAGTATTGTAAATACTGCGATCTCAAAACGTAGCAAGAACTATGTCCTACCTTTCTGTCATAGCCACTTGCCACATGCTCTTGAATTCTTGTATCATTCTTGCTGTTTCAGAAACTCAAAGAGACTGTTGAAGAGTTTGTTGGCATTACACCGCTTATAGCCGAAAATGGAGGAGTTATACTGGGATCTAAAAAAACTACTGTGTTTCTTGTTGATGCAAGGACAGGAAGAGTAATCTACACTTATGGTTTGTCTGACCATCCACCCATATCGCAGAACAGTGACAAGAAGAGTGTGTTAAGCAGTACTGGATTTGATGGACAGGGACAGTCTAGTCCAATTAACCTTAAGCCTGATGACCTGCCTCTTTACATCACGAGAACTGACTATTCACTGAAGTCTTTTGTTTTAAATACGGAGAAAGTTTTATGGAACATGACGGTTGCTGAAATCGGGGCTGCTTACCTTTGTCAAGACATTGAGAAATCATTTAATGAGGCTCTTTCAGAGCCAGGATACGAGTTCCCTTCTGAACCTGGTGTCCTCTTTAATATGCCATTGCCTTGTCAATCAAAGGCTGTTGTGTACCGCTTTCGCAGTCATAATATGTTAGGACCTTCTCCAAATCCTTATACGCTACCTGAAGCTCGTCGTCGAGATACACTGCTCCCAGTGTCCAATTCAAATCATATGCTTCGTGTTGGTAAATTCTCTGAATTGCATCACAAAGATAAAAGGCTATTGCTGCCTGCTCCAAATCTTTTTCATTCTTCACAGCCGGATGTCAATAAGTTTCTGGATTCCCATCTTGACAGTGATGCTGATATAGATCCATTTCTGGCTCAAATGACTGAAAATTTGGGGATCTCTGGCGTGCAAGATGTGAAAATGTCTCGTACTGGTGGACTTAACCTGCTTTCTGAAGGGTCTAGTGTGTTGTCTCTTTCTTTTGTCATCATTCTCGTGGGCTTTATCATCTACCGCTGTGTTGTGATGTCTAGAAAAGACATTGAGTTGAAGAAGCAGCCTGGTTATTTTAATGCAAGTTCCGTATCTTTGAAAAGGAAGAAAAATCGGAAGCCAGGAAAGAATAGTGGTGATGTTGAAATGGACAAAAGCACCTCATCTGGTGATGAATGTGCTCAAATTGAGAGTGATAGCAGACCATGGTCAAAACTCAATCCTTCACTGGATGGTGGCACTGATGGACGCACAGTTGGTAAACTATTTGTGTCCAATACTGAAATCGCTAAGGGAAGCAATGGTACCATTGTCCTTGAGGGAATTTATGAAGGTCGTCTAGTTGCTGTAAAACGACTTGTCAAGGTCCATCATGATGTTGGCTTTAAAGAAATTCAGAATCTCATTGCATCTGACAGACATCCAAATATTGTACGGTGGTACGGAGTGGAATCTGATCAAGACTTCGTTTATCTTGCCCTGGAGCGTTGCTCTTGCAGTTTAGACGATCTAATTCAGATGTACTCAGATACCTCCGAAAGACCTACCTTTGTCAAGGAACAAGCCACAGAAGCTACGATAGAGTATAAAGTCCGCTTGGATTCAATGAAGGGCATTATGCAGGATGTCAAATTATGGCAAGGAAATGGCTTCCCTTCACCTATATTATTGAAGTTGATGAGGTTAGTTGAAAGCTTGATGATGCCATTCCATTTTTGTGCACAATCTGACTCCATCTCATGCTTAGTATGTGCTATCAAGCATCTAACAATGGCATTTCCGTTCTTACCACAAGGATAGATATGGCCAAAACTTAATGGGCGTTATTTTTTTTTCCCCATTTGTCCACGGGCAAAAATAATTTTTGTTATTTTAGCATATATTATTGAAGTTGAAGGGGATAGTGCTTACCATTGTCCACATGGCTCTGTTCTTTTTGGATTTTTATGTAAGGGTATACTTCTGTACCATGGAGTTGGTCTCTGAAACGGGAAGTTGATTTCATAAAACATTCACTTTGGGCATTTGATAGAGTAGAGTGAACCTTTTCCGTTGTTTTCTGCATTGACTTTGAAATGAATCTGTCCTATCTTCAATGGCACATTTGAGTTGATTTTTTTCTTGAATGTCCAGATAGAAGCTCTTAGGATTTCTTGTGCTGATTAAATTTCAAATTTTGTCTTTTATATATGGTGGCAGCTTTATTTCTATGATGGGTCCATTCTAGACACGTTCTTGCCTTCTAATACAATTTGGAAAACAAGGAATTATTCAATGTCCAGTGGATTTTGTCAATTACTACTTGACACCCTCACTGAGCTATCCTCGAATGGCATTACCTACAAAGTAATTGTGTATATATATATATATATCAATGTTAACAGATGTGGTTGCGAGCATAGAATAGACACCCTCATTGACATCTCCGGTATATCGGTATCTGCTGATGCCAATTTAAGTATGTCGGCTTCTGTTTGTGCCAATTTAAGTGGACTTGATTTGGCATTTTCTTGACCTTTTTTTTTTTTTCAATATTAAATGCAGGGATGTGGTTTCGGGGCTTGTGCATTTGCATGAATTGGGAATAATTCATCGAGACTTGAAGCCTCAGAATGTGTTGATAATTAAAGAAAGATCTTTATGTGCAAAGCTGTCTGATATGGGCATTAGCAAGCGTCTTGTTGGGAATATGTCTTCCTTGGGCAATCATGCAACTGGCAAGTTTTCGCAGCTAATTATTGTTAGCAACTGCATATATCCCTTGTTTACTGTGCATTATACACTCTGGTCAGAGGGCACCTATCACTTGATTCACCCAAGATTTATAACCATTACACATAATTTTGTTGGTTTCTTCTATCCACCTTTGTGTCCCTTTTCAGTCTTGTGTTTCGCATATAATTTGTGCATACAAGGATATAATACCTAAAGTTGATTTTGATTTTCATAAGCCTCAAGTTGATTTGAGGTAGCTTTGCTTTTAGCAGACATGGGGACTTAGGTGATGTTGGGAGACCAAACTTCACCAAAAGTTACAAAAAGTTATCAACCATTTCTAATTTCCTCCAGTCAAATTTTGCCACATCACTATTACACCAACATTTTCTTTTTTCTTTTTCTTTTTTTTTGGCCATCCAAACACCACATTAATATAGCTATGCTACTCTCTCATCACACTGTCTAGGCTGACCAATCATGTTTGAATAATTAATGGTTACTCAATTTATTTTTTTTGTAAGTATTTTATATGATGCTTATTGCAGGCTATGGCAGTTCAGGATGGCAAGCTCCTGAACAGCTTCTCCTTGGACGCCAAACACGTGCAGTAGATATGTTCAGCTTAGGTTGTGTCCTCTTTTACTGCCTCACTGGTGGTAGACATCCATTTGGTGATCGTCTTGAGCGTGACATCAATATTGTAAAGAACAAAGCAGACCTCTTCTTAGTGGAGTACATTCCAGAAGCTGTGGATCTTTTCTCTCGTTTATTGAATCCCAATGCTGAGTTAAGGTAAGATCATTAACATTATTGCCTTGATGACTATGTGGCAAAAATGAAGTATAGAAAACCACCAATTGTATAAACACTTGTAGGCATACAATGCTAAAAATTTTATTGTTATTATTTTTTTTTTCCAAAATGGGGCCTGTACTAGAACTTTATTTATCAAAGAAAGTTTCAAACTTAACTAGCAAACTACCCTTATGGTATACGGGTTTGTAAGTTGTAATTTTTTGAAAATTAAATTATATTGTATTAATTAACAAAAAATATTAAAAAATATCTATAGAAAACTAGATTTATTGAGCACAATTCACACACCCAACTGGGATCTTGTGTGTTCATTTATACATGTTCATAGGTGACTATACAGATTTCATAAGGTCTAAATACAACCCCTATAGCTAAATACATCCTCTACTATCAATATACATTAGCACTATATGTTAATTATGTCTTGATTTTTTATGTAACCAATCCAGTTCATGATCCGACCTGACATAATTTTTGTCTGGCCCGAAAGTGGAGAAAAAATTGAGATTTAGTTCGTGACGCGTAGGGTTGGGCCGATAGGTTTTTTATTTTTTTTTGGTGATGTGTTTCGTCGACAAGATCGACTTTTGTAATTCGTTCTCTCCTTTGATTATAGTGGAATTTTTTGTTTGCCTCGCCCGTGGACGTAGATCATCTTGATCGAACCACGTAAATTCCTGTGTTCTGTTCTTCTTCTTCATTCGTTTTGCCGTTACACTATAATTAATATACATTGACACTCTCCTCCAAACTAGAGCATATATATCATATGTTCCAAGCTTAATATATCTTACTCTATCTTCCCTGAGCGCTTTAGTGAATAAATCGGCTAATTGATTTTCAGATTTGACATGACTATTTTTGATGACATTCTGTAAGATCTTCTCTCTGACAAAGTAACAATTGACTTCAATATGCTTGGTCCTCTCATGAAACACTAGATTAAAAGCTATGTGGATAGTAGCTTGATTATCACAAAACAGTTCCGTAGGTTGTAATCTAGAGACTTCTAATTCTATCAATATATGAAGTATCCAGATCAATTCACAAGGTGTATGTGCCATGGCCCAATATCTAACTCTGCACTTGATTTTGCTACCACAGTTTACTGGTTACTTTTTCAAGATACTGGATTTCCTCCTACGAAGATACAATATTCTGTAGTAGATCGTCTATTTGATGGAGAACCGGCCTACTCAGCATCTGTATAACCTTGGACAAGTGTATGACTATTATCTTGATATAACAAATCACATCCTAGTGCACCTTTTAGATGCCTCAAAATACGAATATTCGCATCTCAATGACTAAAACGAGGTGCATCAAGGAATTGACTAACTACACTTGTAGCAAATGAGATAGCTGGCTGTGTCACTGTCAGATAATTAAGTTTTCCAACTAATTTGCGATATCATCCTGGATCATCCCATAATTACGTTTATCTGTAAGAAGTTTTGTATTGGGATCCATTGGAGTATCAATTGGTTTGGTTCCCAACATGTCAGTTTTAGATAGTAAATCAAGTACATATTTTCTTTGAGAAAGAGTAATTCCCTTTATGATCTTGCAATTTCAATCCCCAAAAAATACTTCAATGAATCCAATTCTTTAGTATTGAACTTAGTTTGAAGAAATAGCTTCAAATCATGAATATTTCGTTTATCATCTCCTGTGATCACAATATCGTCCATATAAACGAGCAACCAAATTTTCCCTTGAGAGGAATGATGGTAAAAGATGGAATGATCAACATCACATCGTGTCAATCCAAAATCCATCACCAAATCACTGAATCTTCCAAACTAGGCCCTGAGGGGATTGTTTTAGGCCATACAACGATTTCTTTAATTTGAGACTAATCCAGACCCCCCCTGAACAACAAATATAGGAGATTGCTCCATATACACCTCGTCAGTAAGATCACCATGAAGAAAGGCATGTTTAACATCTAACTAATGTAGTGGCCAATGAAACATAGCTACGAGTGAAATGAGAAGTCGAACAAAAGTAATCTTAGTCACAAGAGAGAATGTCTCTAAAATATCTAGGTCATAAATCTTAATGTATCCTTTAGCTACTAGCCGTGCTTTCAACCGATCAATAGAACTATCAGGATGAATTTTAATATTATACACGCAATGACAACCAACAATTGACTTTGCAAGGGAAAGAGCAACCAAATCCTAAGTATCATTAGCTTGAAGAGCAGATATTTCTTTATCCATAACAACACACCATTCAGAATGAGATAAAGCTTTAGACAGAGGATTAAGAATAGAAATAGTGGACAGAGAAGTAACAAAGATATGATAAGAAGGAAACAAGGCTATATAAGAAATAAAATTAGAAATAGAATGGGAGGTGCAAGTGCGTATACCTTTATTAAGGGCAAATGAGAAGATCAGGATCACTAGCGTCAGTCTAAGGAGTGGGTTCTGAAGACAGAATTAGAGAACATGGAGTGTCCAAAGCATCAGGGAAAGACTCAGTAGCTGCTTGTTGTTTGGTATAAACCTGCAGATCAGGACAAGAGAAGCGAAAAGGGGAAATCACAAGTGAAGAGATTTTTATTCACATCATATAAAGATGAAGTATCAAAAAAGAAAGAGGTATTCTCAAAAAATAAAACATCAACACACACAGAGTATCGATGAAGAGATGGATTGTAATATCGATATTTTTTGTAACCGAGAGTACCCCAAGAAGACACACAAGTACGAGGTTTTAGCTTGTCAATTTTACTGTCAAGTTGATGGACAAAAGCAACACATTCAAAAGTACGTGGAGGAAGAGGAAACAACAGTTTTTGGGTCAATAAAATATAATAAGGATAACGACCCTGCAGAACAGAAGACGACATTCGGTTGATTAAGTAGCATGCAGTGAGACCCCCAAAAAATTTAGGAATCTACATGTGAAATATCAAACATCGAACTGTTTTAACAAGATGTAAATTCTTCCTCTCTATAACTCTATTTTGTTATGAAGTACGAGAGCAAGAAGACTGATTCGGAGAATTATTCCTTGGTATTGCCACTACGAAGAATCTTGATAGACATCTTAAATTGAGTTTTAATTTCAATACAAAAAGATTGAAAGATAGAAAATAATTTTGAACAATTTTTCATTAAATAAACCTATGTAAGTCTTGAGAAATCATCAATAAAAGTAACAAAGTACTTAAACCTCAATTTTGAAATAACACAATTCAGTCTCTACAAACCTCAATTTTGAAATAACACAACTGAGTCCCCACACATCGGAATGAACCAAATTAAAAGAACTTAAGGATTTATTATTGACTTTGAGATTGAAGGAAGCACGATAATGCTTTCCTAACTAACAAGACTCACAATTTAAAGACTGAAGTTGACTCAAACTAGGAATTATAAATTTTAACCTATCAAAAGACGGATGACAAAGATGATAATAAATCTCGATTGGAGAAGCAACTGCAAAACGGGTGATAGACGAAGATGCAGACGAACCAGCCAAATAATAGAGTCGCTAAGTTTCACGCTTTTCCCCAATCTTCTTCCTTATCTTCAAATTCTGAATAATCACAAAATTAGGAAAGAAAGTTATTGACCAATTTAGTTGTCTGGTGAGTTTACTGACAAAGAAGATTAAAGATAGGGATGGAACATATAAAACAGAGGATAAAGGTAAATTAGAGAATGGACAAGTATTACCAATACCCTTAACTGGATTAGATGAACCATTAGTTGTAGTAACATTTGAGATAGGGGAACATTGAATAACAGAGATCAATGTGGAAATATTAGACATATGATCTGAAGCACTAGAATCGATGACCCAAGACATATGAGAAGATGTAGACACACAAGTAGTGGAATTACTTTGATGGGCTAGAGAAGCCATAGGAAGATATGCCTGATGAGTTGTTTGATACTAAAGGAATTTTACATATTCTTCTCTTGAAAGAGTCATAGTTAATGATTCACTTGTACTGGACTTATTTGTAGAGATAGAAGCATCAGAGGAGGCCACATGAACCATATGAGCTGGCTTTTCATGAAGGTTCTAATAAGTTTCCCTAACATGGCCAACACGGTCACAATTAAAGTATTTAGGTCTTGTACCATGAGCACAACCACGGTCTCCACGAGTCCCACAATCACCAAACTGAGACAGAGTCTGGTAGCTAAAACTTTTACCATTTGAAGGCATCTAACTAATTAGAGCAGATCATGTAACATCAATAGTGGTGGATGAATCTCTAGAAGCGACCCTCAGGACTCGAGAGTAAGTTTTTGTGAACGAGAGAAGAGTAAGTTTTTGTAAACGAGAGAAGAGAAGCCCTACTGAGTATTTGGGCTTTGACTGGCTCAAATTTAGAATCTAGTCTGGCAAGGAAACGGAGTACGACCATCTATTTCTGTTGCTAATGTCTGTTGATAATGGCTATAAAGAAATTAATTTCTCATGAACACATTTCAGAGAGGCGAAGTATTTTATAACCGGTTTGCCGGACTTTTGAAGTTGAAAGAACTCCCGTGACAAATCATACATGCGGGTGAGGTCACTAGAGAATAATAAACAGACATATTCTCATATCTCCTTACATGTGTCAAGATGAGTGCAAATGTCAGCAACATTTGGATTCATGGAGTTCCATAATAAGTTAACCAGGTGAGCATCTTCTTAGACCCAAGCATTGAACTTAGGATCAATTTCAGATGGTTCAAATTCAGTTAAGTGTTTCTGTTAACCACAGCTGATTAATGCAATTTTTATAGCTTTGGACCATTAGACACAGTTCATTCCATTCAATTTCCTAGTGGTTAAGGGTTGCAGCATAGGAATTGAGCCACTAACTATTTTTTTTTTAAATAGACATTAGAAGCCATTAAAACAAATCACAGAATCACTTAGAACAATACCAGAACAAAGGACTAATGTGAGAAAGGAAAGACAAAAGTTGTTCAAACAGGGCGTAACAGGTACCAGGAGGGTCGCCTAAAGGAGGAGAGAAGACTATAAAGAAGGTCGGAGATCTGCAAGAGTTCCATGTGCCTTTACGGGCGGCTTCAATGACGGCATGTGAGGCCCACACGCAGAGGCGCATAACGGCGCGTGACTGGCTTGCCGATGGCGATATTCCTCTGACGATAATCGACTCCCTCTGACGATTGCACTGCTATGGTTTGATGAAAAAACAGAAACTCGATGATAAACTTTGATGTATTTGAGCTTCGTCGGAGATGACATTTGTGCTACCAAACTAGAAAAACTGAAGTTCACTGAACTTTTAAGGACACACACAAGATTAGAAAGATGACGCTCTAATACCATGTAAAAAATCAGAATTACTGAGCATAATTCACACACCCAACTAGGTTCCTGTGTGTTCATTTATACCTGTTCATAGGTGACTATACAGACTTCATAAGGTCTAAATACAACTCCTCCAGATATTCTCTACTATCAATATATATTAACACTATAATTAATATACATTAACAATATCTATGAACAAAGTGAAAGAAAAAAAAATATTAACATACAAGTGGAAAAATAGCAAAAATTTCATTCTTTTTTTTTTCTTTTGGCAAATATGTTTAAAATACCTAAAAAAAAGTTTAAAATTCAAAAAAAAATTAAAATTTGAATTCGGGTTCGCTGGTGTGATAAAACCTGTATCCATTCCACTTAATAAATGGGTATAATTTGGTTCAAACTATTTAGTAACAACCTGTTATGACCCGACCCAAACCTACTCATTTGCCAACTCTAATCGTAGTAGTGGCTCCACCATTTTAGGAAGTACTGCCACCGCCAATTTGGTAGTAATTATTAGAAAACTTCCTTGTATTATTAGGTAAATTATCTCTCCCACTTATCTTTAATACAATTTAATATCAAAATCCGTTGATTTAAAATCCCTAATTATCCAAACGGAGTATAATGGATTAGTCCAACCTTGTTGACTCACCTTTTGCCATTGGTAAGCCAATCTTATTGGGAAATTTATAAAATAATTTTGCAATTTTTGTGCTGCATTTTAGTTATTTAATATGTCGCTAATCTGATATGTTGCAGGCCAAAGGCGTTGGAGGTGTTTTATCATCCTTTGTTTTGGAATTCTGAGATGCGGTTATCGTTTCTTCGTGACACGAGTGACAGGGTCGAGTTAGAAGATAGAAAGACCAGCTCTGATCTTTTAAAAGCATTGGAAAGTACAGCTCCAGTGGCTTTAGGCACCAAATGGAATGAAAAGATGGAACCTGCATTCCTTAATAATATTGGACAGTACAGGCGATACAAGTTCAACAGTGTTCGTGATTTACTGCGAGTGATGCGAAACAAGTTGAATCATTATAGAGAACTGCCCAGTGAAATTCAGGTTCACATCTCATGCCATTGTTGATAATTGAATTGTGTTATTTTATGTGTTTACATAGATATATTTTAATTATTGTCACCTGCTGGACTGCAGTTTTAAGAATTGGAAGCTCTTAGAAATATAATGCTGTCCATCCAGGAATCAAGTGTTTTTTAAGCATCTGAGGAGAAGATGTTCTATTTCCTCTCTGCTCATTGTACTTCTCCCATGGTGTGAATGCCCTTTATAGCTTTGTTTACTAGAATGGGAGTTGGGGGATAAGTAATACAATGAGATAATACGTGAGATTATACTCATTGTACCTCTCCCATAGTGTGAATGCCCTTTATGGCTTTGTTTACCAGAATGGGATGTGGGGGATAAGTAATATAATGAGATAATGCATGAGATTATATATGGTTGGATAAAATTTTTGTATGAAATTACTTATACTGTTTTTAGTTGAGGTAGGATACAAAATAAGATAAGGTTGATAATCCTCTATTTTTTTCCCCAAACACATCATTTGCAGGGCCTACAGGTTTATAATCCAATCCCATGGCCCCATATCACCCTAACCAACTCATGACCAAATTACCTATTCAATCCCGTCTCAATTCTTAGCACCAGAGATTAGGAGTGACAATTTGCATTCGTGGCGTATTTAGGCTCATGATCGTGTATGCTCAAATAACTTTTATCAAATGAACATGTGAACTAATCATTTATTTTGTAATTATGCCAAATTCAAGTTAACGCATCCTGTTTGGGTTCTCAGTAATTTTGGGTTTATGTCGTGTCATGTCAATGTATTGTCTAATGTTGCTAACCCTACGAAGGCTCTCCGAGGGAGGACCATAATTTGCCAAAAATTGAATAGCAACCCTATTGGCGATTGGAATGCTTTCATGCTGTTATAAGATTGTCAACACTTCATTTTACAAGAGGTTTCCACCATACTCCGGCTCCAACCTTCCTGGAGGTGACCCGGATTAAGATCCTTATATATTGAAGATCTTATAGATAGCTAAAATCTGATAGGATTTTTATTTATGTATTTATTTATTTTATTTTTGGAGTCTAGAGGATTGAAGTTCAAGTTTTGTTATTACTTGGAAGGCTGATATGAGATTTGATTTTTGGTGTTTGTTGCAGAAAATCTTAGGATCAGTACCTGAAGGATTTGATGGCTATTTTGGTAGTCGATTCCACAGCATAAGCCCGGTGACGGGTGGATAGGGCCGTCGTATGACCGGCTGTTGAGGGTTGAAGCCCTAACCAAAAACAGATAGCACCTCCCCACCCCATGGTAAAGATGTAGTGTTCTTTGTACATATACGTGTAATGTAGCTGTAACGGAATGATGTATCAAGTAATTAATCTTATTAACTTTTGTAAACCCACATTAATTTTACTTTGGCTTTCTGTTCATTGTTCTTTTTTTGGGAAGTGAGTTCTGTTGGTGAGACATGTAAGTCTCAACCACTTGGTCTTCTGTTTATTGTTCCTAGCAGTTAGGTTAGTTTATATTGATATTAGGGAGATGTCCGACAAAAAAAAAAAGTGAATTTTTGGACCGAAATATTCTTTTTAATGAATTCAAAATTTTAAATTTTAAATACACTAACTCTTATTTCAAATGCAATTGCACAAGGTGCAATAAAAATTTATATATTTACAATGTCAATTTATGGCTTTTTTTTTTTTTTTTTAAA
>JAVXUM010000001.1:39198267-39209959 GCA_035590655.1 Pouteria glomerata
GAGAGAGAAAATCTATTGAATCATGATCATCAATCCACATTACAATCAAACTACCTACCTTCCTGAAAAGGAAGTTAGATGAAACCTAAATAAAAACAAGAACAAGGAATACGAATCCAATGCTACTCACTTTTTACTCTCAAGAAACTATAAAATAAACCACAAGAGGATTCTAACATCTCAACCATTGAATCATATTTTTAAACCTTATTAAATAAGAGTAATCAAGTGCTAGAGACTGTTTTGTTATTGAGTATGAAAAAAATCCAAAATTTCCAATTTAAGGTCCTGTTTGACCTACCAAATTTTATCAAATTTTACTAAATTTTAACTAATTTTTATATCTTCTTCTTCCAATTAAATTTTAACACATATCACCTTTATATCAAATCAATTATATTTTTATTAAACTTTTTTCTTCCAAATACCCCTAAATTTGCATATAAAGAACTTATGGTTAAAATCTGAATTTACAATCTTCGTGTTATAATAAAAGATCCCTATTCTAAGTTAAAATATATATTACAGCCTATGTATCTTAAATCTCACCCAAATAATAGTTAAAATTACATATATTAAGGTTTTTTTAAGATCTCTAACTTTTTCTAATTTTTTAATCTTCTCTTTAAAAGAAAAGAAAAAAAAAATAACTTCAATTTTCTCCAACTTTCTCTAATTTTTTTTTTTTTTTTAAGCAGACACGTCTTTTGTCAGAAGTGACACAAAACAATATCAAAATAAAAGTTACAATTTATTGGTTTATCAAACCACCCTTAAATAACATTCCCCAAAATACATAATCACAAAGCATGACAGCTTGCAGAACTCAGAAGCAACTTGGCAGAACTCAGATCGATAATTACCAATTAGTTAAACTTATATGAAAAAATATTAGGTAAAAATTCTTGTCAAATTAAAAGTATACCTAATTTCATGAATGTTTATACTATTTTATTTTTTAACTAATTAATCAATTTTTTTTTTAAACAGATCACATAAAAAAATATTATAAAAACATTACACTCCTACAAAGAACTCAGATCAATACTAATTATGTCAAGAAAATAAAGATCACACGGCAAGATATACTCTTAATTTCTTTTTTTTTTTTAATTTTTTTGGTTTTTTTTATTATTCAATGGGAGGAGATATAAACACCATAATTTATTTATCATCAATCAAGTAAATATTTTGGGGAACAGTGCACAAGAAAGCCTGAAAATTATTTATAGTTTTTTTTTTTTAACTATAAACATCAAAATGAAGGCCCCGCCCTTCTTGAGGACAGACAGTTTTCTGAATTTACATAACCATATAAAAAATAAAGGCCCACACTAATAAACGGGAGATCAAGACCATCACAATTCATGAACACCATATTACAACTTATATCACTAACAACAATTCCAAAGGTCAGCTCACCAACAAAATTAACCAGCAGTAGTTATTCTCATTTCGCCACAATACCTGTCACTGCTGACAAAAAGATTAACAACCCATCAAATCTACCAAACGCAAAATCTTCACTCTTGTAATGGGAAAAAAAGAATATTGGATTAAACAAGGATTCTTTAAAAGATTATACTAAAATAAACCACTGATAAAGTCAATTAGTAAACCATACAACACAGGCTGAGACAGGACTTGAATAATATAAAAATATGACATTTGCAACTGAAAATTATACTTGAGGTCTGAGAGAAAGATGTTTAAGAAGAGCAATTTGTCTACTGTATGTGTTCAACAAATCCTGCAAGTGCTATTGATATGGAAGGTTAATTCATCCGTGTCACAATTATGGATGAATTGAGAAGCATGGCATGTCACCTGCTTTCTTCTATTACAAAGGAAAAAAGAAAAAAAAAAAGAAAGAAAAAAATTGTCTATATTTCTTAGCTTTCATATTATGAAAGCCACTGATGCTTATTTTTTTTATTTTTAATCTCAATTACTAATAAAACCACATGTCCACCAAAAATGTGACTGAAATCACACTGCAAATGTTGGGTAAATGAACTTGTTACAACACGAGAAGTGTCAAATTTTGCTCGGTGCATCTCTGAAATCTACAAAGAGCATATTGAATATGCATACATATCAACAAAGTACACTACCATTATCCCTCTCATTTGTTCCCTTGGTTGGCTGCCAAATAAAGAGATTGGAAACATGATAAGATGTGATATAAAGGTAAGACTCTCACCGTGAGAGCAATCAAACAGTAAATATACATTTAAATGAGTTCAAAATCATTATGGTGCATGCACAAGCAAAAAGATAAAATGACAGAAAGGCCATATATATAAGAAAAGCATAAATGGATCCTACCTCAAGAAGCAACTTCTACTGCAGTAGCTGGTTATCTTCACAGTAATATATGAACATCATGACCGCATGACTTTGTTTTGCTTAACACACTCGGGTGCCTTGAATGCTTGGCACTTCCGTGTTGCTGTTGTCTCAACTGGCATCATGCCATCAGAAGGAGGCTCTACAGGGAACAAGGGCATATTATTTGAAGTGGGTTTCCCTTTGTTTCCTTCAGTTGTTAGGGAACTCTCAGAGTTCAGCTCATCCTTTGGGTCTGCCTGATCCCTAAAGTTACACATGCTTAGTGGCAATTTTTTCTGCTTAATTCTTCCCCTCTTTCTACCAATGCTGCACGTATCATCTGATGGCTCCAGAACTTTTTCCTTCAAGCGGCTTGTTTCTGCCTCCCCATGATCGATCTTTAACCATCCTGCTTTGTTTTCTTCTGCTCTAACAGCACGCGTCTCACAGATGGAACCTTCTGAATCCACGTCCCCTCTTAAACAATTTCCATTGCTCATATGTGGGTCAGCTTCCCATGCTAAACCTCCTTCTGAAACTCTAGGTTTTTCCGATTTGGGCAAGCTTTTCAGTCTCTTATGTTTGTTACTCTTCAATTCACAAGTCGAAGAGTGCTTCGAAATTCTAGGGGAGCTGTTGATGGCTTGATGCAATTTAAGGGCTAATTGCTCATCTGTCTTGCAATTCTCTGTAAGTTGGTGCTTATCGTACAGCATCTGAACAGGAAGATGCTTCTTCATCTTGTTCTTCTTCAAGTATCTTTCATTGCTGACTGCCTCCTCCGAAACAGTTGCAACCAATTCTAAAGCACCCTTGGCTGCAGCAACTGCCTTTGCTGCTATTTCAGCCTTCTCTTCAGCTGCAGCTCTTGCAGCCCTTGCCACCTTAATAGCAGCTGCAGCTGCTGATTTTGAAGCTTCAACAAGATCCTCGGATGAAATATTAGGGTTATTCAAATGAGATCTCAACAAACTGTTAAGACGAGCATCGAATTCATTTAAAGTAGTTGAAGTTGACGGCTGGTGTAAATTGCCATTGAAATTCTGTTTTTTCAATCCGGCAAGAAGCCGCTTTCGAGGGGGCAAAAGGACATTAGAGTCCAATTGATTAATGTCACATAAGTTAGCATCCATTGTTCTCCACATGTGTACAACGATCAGATTTACTTCGATTAAAAATCACATTATACAACAAGAAGAACAATTCACAATTCACAACTTGAGTATGAAATTCCAAACATACCGACCAGAAAAAAATCTGAATTCGTCGTAAATATTTAAATCCATTTCAGATTTCGCCTCCTTCATCCAAAACCAAGAAATAGCTCAATCGCTCTCCAGAATCAAATTCAAATTGCTGAAATTCGATTAAAAAATCATAACAGAAATGAACAAAAAATAACGCTTACAGAGCTGCGAAATCCACACTTCTCACGTCAAAAACAAAGAATCTGATAATAAACCATCATAACCTGCAAAGCTATGAGCTTGATTCAGGAGAATTATATACATATCTAATTGAGTTTCATAGTTCTCATTGAATTTGCAGGAGACAAAAAAAAAAAAAAAAAGAGAGAGAGCAAGAGTTGGATCACGATAATGAGGAAGGCGAAGTACCTGATCACAGCTGTGTAATGGAGAGGGAGCGAGAAAGAGTCGTCAATTTGGAATTAGGGTTTCCAGAAAGGAGATATAAAGAGAGATGAAGTGGAACGGTTTGCAGAAAAAAATTTGAAGAGATCATTTTATTATTATTGTAAAAATGAATTTCGATTGGTTTGAGGTTCTGTAAACCTGAAATGCAAATACCGTAAAAAGTTCACTTGGCTTTTACGAATAACTTACCTTGTCCAAATTACTAGAAAACTCCACAAATGCCATTAACCATGGATGCGTGGCTTCAGGCGGTAATTGTGTTAAGGGGATATTTAGTTGAAAAAACAAAAGGGCAATAAAATTATAAAAATTTAATATAAAAGTATTGTGTAATAAAATTTGATTAGAAAAAAATAAAAATTATTAAATTTTAACAAACTAAACATACTATATATATTAAGAATTAGTTTATTCTAATACTTTTTAGATTATCTAGATTCATTTAATTAAAGTGGAGATTTGATAAGTATAAAATAGAGTGAACTTAATGGTGAGAATAATTATTTTTTAATTACATGACGAATTAGTTTGAGCCCTTGAGGATGAGATTGATATGTTTAAAGTATTTTAGAATAAAAAAAGAATATATGCTAATAACAATATTATCCCTACATAGAAAAAGCTAACATTCTAATAAACATTAAAAATTAGAGAAATTTTGTAAATGTTTCTCCAAATGTCACTCTTAATTGGAGAAAATAAGCAATTTCCATGATTTTTTTTTTGGAGATAATATCATTTTTTTCCTGTGGATAGAATAAAGGTGAAATGAGTATGGTATTTCGACCTCAAAAAGTGCAACCAAATTAAAGACTAAAAATACTTTTGCTCAATTCTCTTTTATTCTAACCAATTAAATATAAATACAATATGAAATTTTGACTTGATTTGATAAAGAATAACTTGGGTTTAAGTTTGGTTCATAAGTAGTAAGCCTAACCAAAATAATTTTTTTTTTTTGATTTAAAATATAATAAATCAAAACAAATAATTTGATTAAACTAAAATAACATTATTTTAATTAAAAATAATGTTAAAAATATATTTTATTTTATTAAACTCAATCGCAAGTTCTCTGTAATACCCTGGATTTTATTTTAGCTTAAAATTTTAGGACTTGATTTGGTTATGCTTTGAAGATCAATGTTATTTTTGTTGGCTTTTTTTTAGTGAACTTATTTGTAATCTACAAATAAATTCTTACACTCTATTTTATTTTTTTATTAAATAAAATTATACGATTAACCTCATTCTAGTAAAAAGATATTTATCGCATTAAAATTATACAACATATTTTATTAAAAAAATAAAAAAAAGTTGTGTAATTTTATTTAATGAAATGATAAAATAGAGTGTAAATATCTATTTAGATAATGCAAATAAACCCTTTTCCCCCCTTAGATCAAGTTAGGCCCGTGGTAGTTGTTGGGCCAGGTGGCTCGAGGCCAATTATTTTTTTTTAATTCCTATTTTTCCTTTAAATCTTTCCCTTCCTATTTTCTTTTTTGGCATTTGCTTAATAGAGGGAACGGAAAAAAGAGCGGAAAGAGAAAGGGCAAATAAAAGACAGAGAGAGAAAAAGAGTTTTATTCATCTTTTCGCACTGATCATCGTGATACAATGGTTCTAGAGTGACTGTGATTGAAAGAGAAAGGTCTTCGTATTTAAATTTTGGAGCCCTAAGTGGGAAACGCACTTTCTACTCGTTTTCTTTAAATATGAGAAAGGTGGAACAAAAAAAGAATGGATAAAATATTTTATTACTATTAAAATAAAGATGCTATGGCGTTTTAAAATGATAAAATTTATTTTAAATTTATTATTTTAAACTACTCAAATCTATGATCAAATCCCTATATAAACTAATAAAGTTATATTTGAACAATTCTTCGTACTTATTTACCAATTGCTTGGTTCAAAAATTACCCAAAAAAAAAAAAAAAAAATAACTTGGTTCGAAAGCTTATAAATTTGCTCAAAAAAATTTGTATATATTTAATATTTTAAACCAAAACAACATCATTTTAATTTAATGAAACGATGTTATTTTAATACAATCGAGCGATTTCTTGGAAATAACAATATTTCAGACCAAATTATTAACGTCATTTTAGTCGACCATGCTATTCAAAAGCCCTACTCCAGTTCAAATTCCTACAAAAGCTTGAACATGAATAATCAATCTAAAATTCAACTCAGTCCCACCCCTAATCTATGTAACATGAAATGCATATCAGTAAATCAATCTCTTAAAACTTTCCGTACGCCATCTACAGCGTATGAAATGTACCAGTTGAATTGTGCAAAATAACTCTGGTCGAGAAAACGAAATTTTGCAGGGCCAGTTGATGTTTCATCAGGTAGCAATTGACTGTGAAGCTTCGCACCATAGCTCCTGATGATTGAAACAGTTCAATACTGTCAATATTTCATCTAACTGAAACGGGAGTCCCTGAGCTGTCAGCGGCAGCGCATAAGGCCTTCCAGATTGGAATCAACATTTTTGCCGGTGGGCGAAGTTCCTGGACAAGAATTCAAGCCTCATCAGTCGCTTTAAAGGAGGAAGATGAGGAGGAGGAGGAGGAGGAGGAGGAGGGGAATATTAAGTAACTGAAAGAACAAAAATTGCCTTTGCAAAAACAGTACCCCTTTTGCTTTATATTTTAACTGTTCAATTCCTTTAAAAGCAATGCTGAAACCAGAGTTACAAGAAATCACCACCATCCATTCGAACCGTATTTTTGTACAGAATGTGATACACTTATATACAAGAGTACATAATTTGACGATTCGAACAAAGATTATACATATGTTATATTTTTGTTAGCAAAACCTCCAATAATAGTGAATGATAACAAATTGTGTAATAATAATTAATAAATTTAAACTTTACGAAAAGCTAAAGAGCAAAGATTCATATTGAACAAAAAGTGCATTTAGTTTCATGAATATCTGCGCTGTTTCATTTTCTTGATTAATTATTTTTACAAAAGTAAGTCAATTTCATATATCAAAATAATAAACTTATTAGGCTGTTCAACAATTTAGAGTATAAGCATGTCATATTTGGATTTCATATCATGCACCGAAACAATCCACAGTTTGGGTAACATTGATGAAAACCTACGGCGCAATTCTCACTTATTCCATATGAATTGTGCTATGCCAATCATCAATAGGTTTTCGAAAGGCATACAAAGTACAAATGAAACCACATCATTTTACCTTGAAAACTAACACAAGTTCTTCCTTCTCGCGTACAATCAAAGATAAACTCCAGTAACAAGTGACTGGGGTCACGCATTCATTCAGGACAGGTTTCAAAATCTTGTCAATGGGAATGAAGCGGTGGATTATCTTCCCACTGCATGAGGAATGGAAGTCCTATGAGTACAACCAGTGATTAGAAAGAGCAAACAGATAAAAATACATATAATAGGCAAAATGATAGTCCTGTCCTTTGTGATGTTTTGAATTGCTGAATACAAGCATAAACTGCTATACCAGTGGTACGGCAGCTGAGGGAAGATTTCCCATGTTCTTTTAAGGCTAGAAAAACCAGAGAATGTTTTTGGTTCTGGAGAAAGGGTGAGACATATAGCTGTTAAAATTTGGTCCCGAAGAACTAACTTGAGTACCTAAAATGACAAGAGGATACTTTAACCAATGCCATCTATAACCTACTTTTGCAACAGCAAACAGATGTCTCAGTTTACATCAATGTTTTCTATGTCACAAATGTACTTGCAAATTATTGAGTTTTTTAGTTAAAAAAAGAAATCATCTTAAATATAGGCATCAATCACTATCCAAATCTCTTTTGAACACTGCCACTCAAAAATACCAGAGATGACATTTACTTGTCAAAAAACAAAATACCAAAGACAACATTCAAAATTTCAAATAAAAGCAATGTACTGGTGAACCAACTTTTCCATTTCTACTAGGTTGTATAACATATATGAGCACATGGAGGTTAAATCCAATATCCGAATAAAATAGTAAATTCTCGTCCCTGAAAAAATTAGGAATTACCTTCTGTATTGAGTTTCAAGTTGGACTCCAAAGTTTGGGATAATTATGACGGACTCTGAGATATTAAAACACAGCACAAAGTTAAAAGGTGAGAACAAGGCTTCCCAAAATTAACAAATAAACAAAAACTTTTATTTAGTTTCTCTTCTGGGGAAGAAAAAAGTGAAAAATATAAGGTTGCATTTGTATTTATAGATTTGAAATCAAGGGATTTGGTGCTAAATATTTAAGGAGAATTGCTCAAATACAACTTTGTTAGTTTAAACAAAAATTTCAACCCTGAGGGGTAGCTCAACTGGTAAAACCTTAAGTTTACTCTCCAGTGGTCACTAGTTCGAGTCTCCTCAGGGCCACTGAAGGGTTTACCCGGTCGTTAACTTCAGAACCCCCAGAAAATAGTCGAGGTGCTCGCAAGCTGGCCTAGACACCCTGAGTTATCAAAAAAAGTTTAAACAAGGATTTCAACGTGAACGTGAGTAGTTCAACATGATAATTTTGTGAGAGATTTGAAGTCATATAAAAAAATAAAAAATTAGTTATTTGAAATCCTTCATAATAGTGACTCCACCATTTTAGGAAGTAGTGACCACCACTTTGGTAGTAATCACTAGAAAAACTTCCACGTATAATTGCATAAATTAACTCTACTCGGTCATTTGAAATCCTAGTTATCCAAAACGGAGCCTAAGAGACATTAAGCAATAATTGTAATCTTGCCCCATAAAATACTAGCCATCGGCTACACAAAAGGAAGATTTAATTTAGACAAAAAGCATTCTTCTTTATTGCAAAGATCAACTGCTATAATTTTAGCCATAGCATTAAAATAACGATTTAAGCTCTTTTTTATTTATTTTTTTCCTTTTTTTTTTTGGGGGGGGGGGGGTCGCGTTTTTTTTTTTTTTTGAAGGATTAAATCTAAGTACCTGTTTGGAATTTACTCTAATTGACTTTGGTTTCTTGAAAATAATTATTTTCTTTAATTAGAAGAAAAATGAGATTCATTCAAGATCAGAGAATGTCATATTCAAGATCAGAGAATATCATCCAACTCATCTTCATGGCTATTGTGATAGCCCAAATTTGTGCCAAAAAATGTGACTAACATATGCCAGTGCTACTAAAAAAGTAGTGGACATTTTTATACAATAATCATGTTCATAAATTCTGCTCCCTTCGTATGAATTAAGCATGCTTGTCTGTGCTAGTGCTGCTGTTGCTTTATCATCATCAGTCAGCTTAATAGACACCGGACAAAAATTACAAGCAATAAATGTACTGATGCGCATTGTGTTTCAATATGTTCTAAACAGTGTAATTGTGAGGGAGATAGACAGGGCAAGGTACAAATGCACTTCTACACAATATTAAAGAAAATAAAGATTGACTAATGTGAATAGCCAAATTGGTAACAGAAAATTTTGATTAAACATGATCCATCAATAGCTTTTAGACATGCCAATGTTTGACAGAGAAAAAATGAACACACGAAGGGCCTTGAACAAAGAAAATAGCTACATACACAACTCCACAGTTGTAACTACTTTCACAAGTTGCAATATAGGATAACGGGAAGTGAAGATATCGACTCAGGATTTAGGTTACAACATTAAAACAGTAATTAATATGAGCCCTTAGTTTATTTGAAACAATTAAGTTGAGACATAAATCTTAGTCGTATGTCAAATAGTCCAATAATTCAGAGGAACTAAACCTTTTTGCAATGAAAAGAAAATGATAGACAAGGAGAATGCAGGTCAACAAACAAATTCCCCACACCCCACCCTACAACAACCCCCCCCCCCCCCAAAAAAAAAAAAAAAGAGATCTCTATCTGTGCAATTCATCCAAACATATAAGAAAGCAAGTCTTATGATCTTATCATCCAAATCAACTTTGAGCTAGTACTGATTAAGATATAACCAAACAAATTAAATCCTGCAGCACGTAAAGCCCAACTCAGAAGCTTCTCACCTTTCTCAACCAGCTTCCGAAGAAATAATTTGACAAGGATTGCACTTAAAAGTAAGCTCCAAAGAAGTACATGGATTGATTCATCCTGTTATTTTTGAATCATCATGTCAGGCAACAACGCAAATAACTCCAATAGCAGAGAAAATAAAAAGAACTATTTGAAATTCTTCGAATAGCACCTTTGCATATGCACATATACATTGCATAAGTAAAATCTTCTAAATCACTGTTGGGACATTATAACAATTGAAATCATAAGGCAATTTCCATGATTTACATGTATATTGATAATACCCAGAAATTTAACCATCCTTTTCGATATTTATTATATATATATAGTTTAACAAGTTTGCTCCAATGCATAGTTATGCACACAAAATAGTTATTCAAAAGTAGTGTACTAAACGAAATGCTTACTCTCACTAAAACCTATGCAAAGGTAAAAACTTCGGAGTATCAGATGTGCAAAAGGAACTATAAGAAAAGCCGCAGAGAACGAAAAATATATAAAATAAAGACATTATGTATATGTCTGTGTATTACCTTTAGCAGAAAGAAAGAGAAGCCAATTATTAGGAGAAGAGAAGCAGAGAAGTAGACAAGGAAAGTCTTCGCATTGCTCTTTCGAACAACAAGATGGTGTGAATCTATCGCTTCAAGAAGGCCCATGCGATGGTCATGTATATATGTATATCTCGCGTTCGCAATGCAGGAGTCAGCTTCCATTTTTGGAAACTGAAGCACACAAATTTACGATGCAATCAGTTCAGACCATTGATGCCCGTAACTGCAGCAAGAAGAAGAAGAAGAAGAAGAAGAAAAGGGGTTTGATTGTAATGGGTATATGGTATATGGGTTGGGCCTGTTGATTTCAAATGATTATAACTGAATTTCGATGCACTTCTCAAATGAATTGGGATATTAAATTAGTGAAATTGATCAAGGAAAAGAAATCGATCGTAACAGAAATTGAAGAGGAGAGGACTAACTGGGTTTTTTGTGATCTGGGTCCGGAACTAAACACGACCCCATTTCTGGGTCTCCGAGTGTGAGACCGATTAGCAGCTGCGACTGGGTGAGTTTAGCGAGATGCTCATCGGCGGACATGTTGGCACCATCGGATCGGACGGGTATCCGTCGGTGACTGAACCTTTGTTTTCGCAAAGATAAAAGGATAATGATACGCTTACATCCCCGCGCCTTACACCCTCCCTTACACCCTCCAGAGACGCAGCGTTTGGCCAGCAAACGCAGTCGTTTTGCTGTAAAAAGTTTGGGCGCTGAGTTGTGTAAAAAAAATATATATATAAATAAAAATAATAAAATAAAATAAAATAAAAAATATTTTTAATATAATTAAGGGGACGTTTGGAGGTACAATTTTTAGTTAAAAGTTGTTAGTTGTAATTTTTGGTGTGTTTGGTAAAATAAGTTGAAATTTTTAGTAACCTTTTACAACATTTGAGTGTTTGAAAAAAATTTTTGTAACTTTTAGTTTAGTAATTTTGTGAGTATTTGGTAAAATTTTTGATAATTTTTAGCAGAGCCGCAGGAAATACCCAAGGGGATTTGGGCCTTTCGTCAATTACGGAAGTGCTCGTCCTGGGCTGTAGTAGATTTAATCTGGAAGATTGGGAATGCCCAATAGCAGCGAAGAGAGTATTTGCAGACTGGGCAGAATATGATCTTGTTCGGGA
>JAVXUM010000001.1:39210059-39220968 GCA_035590655.1 Pouteria glomerata
TTATATTAAAAATATTTTTTATTTTATTTTATTTTATTATTTTTATTTATATATATATTTTTTTTACACAACTCAGCACCCAAACTTTTTACAGCAAAACGACTGCGTTTGCTGGCCAAACGCTGCGTCTCTGGAGAGTGTAAGGGAGGGTGTAAGGCGCGGGGATGTAAGCGTATCATTATCCAAGATAAAATTGCCCTCCCTCGGTAAAGTGGGGTCCTTAAAGTGGGTTCTTAAATCCTAGCCGCTGTTTTGTTATTACCATCCTTATAAATGCACATGGGGAGATTAAGGCCCTGTTTGCTGGATTAATTTTTATTAAACTTTAGTTATTTTTTATATATTTTTAATTAAATTTTAATACATATCACATTTATATTAAATTAATTATATTTTTAATCAATTTTTTTTCCCAATACCTCTTAAAGAATACATATTTAAAAACAAAAATATCAATATATATTTCAAAAATTATGAAGATAATTAATCAAAAGTTCAAATATTATTTATTAGTTTTAAAATGCAATAATTTAAGTTAATTTATTATGCTAACAAGTAATTATAAATTAAAGGTATAAAGCACATTTTAAAATGTGTCTTCTTACATTCAGTGACGCAAGAAGGAGAAGAAGTGGGATTTTAAGAAATTACAGGAACTAAAATTTTAAGTTTTCTGTTCCTTCTTTCTCCCTCTCGAACACACCACAAATTTCAAGTTAAACTCTCTTAAATTTTTGGAATGCTCTCTTACCCACTACACTTTGGATAACTTTCATTCTCTATTAACAATTTATCTATTTGTAGAGGATTACATAGGTATCATTTGATCAATTTTGAGTTGTTGGTGAAAGTAGGTATGGTCATGGCTCAAACCCAATTTCTATGGATCGGTGCCGGTAAAATTGGATTCTAGAACCACAAATTTTTTTGCAATTTACTATTCAAATAAGAATTTGAGTGAAATATTGAAGGAGGTGAATATAAAAACGATGAAACGCTTACCGTAAGAATCTTTCACTGTTCTGTTCTGCATTTAGATGAAGAATGTAAGTTGCGAGATGTGCCTCAACGAGGCAGGGTTAGAGAAATTACCTTTACCGATCGTATAATGCGGAGACAAGCCCGTTGTTAGACTCGAACCCGTGCCGGTTGACGTGCTACAACAGCTCTCTCCACCTTCGACCGCTGAGCTATACTTCGGGGTTAAAAAGGATATGAATATGAAAACAAGGTGAAGCTTGATTGAATCTTTCCGTCTATGAGTTAACTCAGTGAATTGATGAGGTGAGTTTAAGTGAGTTAGGGTGGGTTAAGATGGGTTAGTTCATAGGTTATTGTGTTTGGATTGAATCAAATGGATACATAGGCTGGAGTGTTTGGGCGAAGGATTAACCATTTTATATTAAGTTCACATATGAAATGATTAAAATTTCAAGACGCGTTGAGAAAAAAATTTATTATTCCACAAAATTTTCAAATCGCAAAATTTCTAATTAAAAAATGTTAAACTTAGATCAAATTATCAGGTAAAATGTATTTATCAGAAAATTAAAATTTTCGCTCATTACAACATTTATTTCATATTTTTTCTTGGAATAACAATATTGTAGAATATTGTCTGTAATGTTATTTGCAATTCATGAGAAATATTATCCTGATAAAAAAAATTTGTAGCCAAACGTAGGATATTGGACCACACTGACTGCAGCAAAATCAATTTGGCAATTAACTTGAACAATAGGAATGTATTTAGAGTGATAAAAAAGTGAAATAAAATGAGATAGAGTATGCGTTTAGAGTGATAAAAAATAAGAAAAAATATTATTTTAATTAATTTTAGGTGTTAGACATCTAACAGAGAAAAATAGTAATATTTTTGTACCGTCAAAGCAAAACTGTGAGAACAATTCCCTAAATCCGCTTTCACGGATTCAAAAATGTGAAGAGATTAGCAAAATCGTGAGAAGGGTTTGCCAAATCCATTCTCACAGATTCAAAAATGTGAAGAGATTCGATTGCCATAGCAAATCCATTTCATGGATTCAAAAAAAATTAGTATAAAATAGCGATAAAGGTACTCGTTTGAAAGCTTTCAACTCAAATTGTTAAAAAAATTTACCTATTCGGTTAACCTTTTTTCATATTTTTTATTTTTTTTTAGTAAAATATTAAAAAAAATTTAATATAGTAAAAGTGAGAATGTGTAATAGAGAGTTTTAGTGATTTATAGAGATTGTTGGAGATTTATTTTGTTTTTTGGAGTTCCATAACATTCCAAATGCAACCAAAATGAGATAAGTTGTAAATTTGTAATTTGTGCATTGAAATAAAAAATGAATAACTTTTAAAGATTTTCGGAGTTTTTCAAATATTTTTTTATATTTTTTTGACATACCACACAGTTTGCCCAAATGGATAAGAAATCAATTTATCAAAATTATATCTCCCTCCAAATAAAATGTACAGTCAAAATAAACCCCAAAAACCAACCTATATACTGCATCGCAACCATCCCTCATTCACACAAATGATGCACATGCCCAGCTTCAAGCCAGCATGTAACAATATATATATATATATACACATTTTCTGCCCCACAATCACAGCCTCATTCCACACCAAGATTGCCGTCGAAAGTTCATCACTTTCTTCCCCCTACTGAACATGAGACAGATCACAAGGAAGGCTTTTCAATGTCTTCATCCGTTACTGCTACGGCTGCATATCCTTCACTATGTCTTCAATCAGATCTCCAGTAATCTGGGATTCCATTTCTTTCCCCAAAGAATCAATGTCATCATTCATCAACCAGGACCATGGGATGGACCCCAAATCTCTGGCCACCAAACCATCTACTGAGTAATAGGATTTGTCCGCTGAAGGGTATAGATGTGCACGAACAATCTCCCACACACAATCCAATAATTTCTGTCCACATGGAGGACGTAGAGTCGGACTAATAGCATTCATGAATCCAGATGCAGTCACAGGCGGTCCAAGCACAAACGAAAGCGCTTCATTTAATAAATCAAGTAACAACTTGTGATCCACTCCTTTCTCATTCTGATCTCCTCTAGATCCTTCATTATCCTTGGTCATTTTCCCGTAGGAGTCCTCCACTTCTTCAAAGATGGAGCTGCTTATAGGCTTTGCGAATGGGTCCCATCTTGGTAAAATTTTGTCAGATGAGCCACTGTAGAGACCAGAAGCAAGTAGTAAGTCTCGTATATAAGCTTCTGCTTCGTCCTCTAACTCCACCATTTCAGCTTCCAAGGGCTGCACTTCAATGACCGTCTCCTTGAGACCACCAGCATCGAGTGCGTTCAGTTGTCTCCGCAGCTCTACATGATAGTAAGCATCATCAAAATTTCTCAACATGGCTTCAGTTTTAT
This sequence comes from Pouteria glomerata, assembly GCA_035590655.1. NCBI lineage: Eukaryota > Viridiplantae > Streptophyta > Magnoliopsida > Ericales > Sapotaceae > Pouteria > Pouteria glomerata. The sequence continues at coordinate 39,213,452 of JAVXUM010000001.1, forward strand.
GTTTTAAGTGCCACAGACAAAATTGTCTTCAATCATCTTCAGATTTATTACTTAGAATTGCTTGTCTTAATTATTAATTGTGGAAAGAAAGACACCAAATGAAGTAACATAAATACATCAAAAAAAATTCCAATATGAAAGCACCAATGGAGGCACCATTCAAGTCATATTTTAATCCAAAATATAGCCCCCCCCCCCCATCCATGCAAATGTATTCCTTCGTCGTGATAGTTGAAACAGGCCCAATGGAACCTTAAGTATAAACGTCTAGAGAGACTTTCTTGCCAAATTACGATAATGGATGGACCTGGCTTCACTCCATTCCTTTTTTCTCAAAGTAAAAAGATTAAATTGCAACTGAATGGTAGGAATGATAAGCCAAGATGAGTTTGGCCCCGTATTCCAGCTCAATAAAAACTCTCCTGTAATGGACGCTGATATTCAAATTGGCACTCATGTAAAGTATTAGGTTAAATAGAGGGAATATCTAAACTCAGAGAGGAGCTGGGTATTCACATAGACAGCCAGGCGACTTAGGAAAGGGCATTTGATCCCATAGTGTGTCAGCCTTGTCCATTCTGAAATAAGACCCTTTGTTTTATGAACCAGAAACCTTAAAGAAAACTAAGTCCCCCCTAACCAAATAAATAAATAAAATAAAATGAAGAAAAAAATATATTATGTTTTCTTTAAATGCCTAATGGCTAGGCAGCCTGAATCAAGTGTGATGATGTGATCCCAATGAAACAAACCAAAAGAAGCGCAGGCCCATATAACCTTGGCTAACCTCGATATAGGATTCAAACCAAGCAGTTTCAATTAAAGTATCTCCTACATGACTCTCCTCATTAGATTAACTCCTATCTAACAAAAGGGCAACTATTCTAATGTTTAGCTCACTTAAATTGTAGTACAATATGTGGAAGCAACATCTGTTACTATTGATCTCCAGTTTTAAACCATAGATCTCCATAGGTTACTCATGTTTAATTGTTATGGGACCTCCCCAAGAAGACCTGATATACCAGCAGCATCCCAAATTAACTTTAATTTTCATCTGTTCTGAGATGGGCTTACATTTTGTACAATGACATGTATTTCATTAAGCCAGTTTAAGATTGAAATGGAATGTTTTGAAGCTCACCTTGCCATGCAAGTGTACAAAACAGTAGCTTGAAAAATTGTATTAATTTAGATGGCCCATGCAATAGATGGTAATCAAAGAGATTTAACCTTTATATAATCAAGTGTATGGAAAAGAAAACATGCAGAATGTCTGTCAAAAATATTCAAGTAAGCCTACATGCATTTGCAATGCAATCATCGAAAAAGTGACCAAATTTTTCTTAAAAAATTAATCAATGAATCAGGCTATCATGGATTAAAATAATTTATAACCAAAAAGGCATCCCCAAACTATTCTTGAAAAGCTATTGAAAATTATTAACATACCATTTAGATTAGAGCTGATCTCTCTGAAAACCTGAGGCACATTAGTATCTTCCAATGGAGAAACATCTGGTGTTGAGGTTGAGCTAAGCTGATCTGCTGCCCTCCATGGCTCCTCATGAAAGCTGCTGCAGACAGATGCGGGGCTTGGTGGCACCTCAGTGGGGTTCTCCTAAAACCATAAGATATCATGCGATTAATGAATAACCACAGGTTGACAACCAATGTATTGACAGTCAATTCACAATTTTCTTTCTGTCTCCGTATAAAACAACTAAATTAGATCCTTACATGCCTTTCTCCAATGTTCATCATGACCGTTGGTCCACTCAAGATATCTTTCATGAAGTCATATTCATAATTGCGAGGTTCCTCTGTTGATTGAACCTTTCTGCCAAACAGCCTCCCTCTTAGAGTGAAACCATACTTAAAGCTGGAAACTTTTTCTTTGAATTTGAAACGTTCCTTCTTCCTTTTTTTCACATCCATTGTCACACTTTCAATAGATTCATGCCGCCTCCTGATGTGAGCCCCAGTTAAAATGTGGCGGTCCTCTAATAGTAGCTTCCCAAATGATGTCCCTGATACTGGGGCTGACAAAGATCTAACGAGGTTTCTAGGAGACAAATCACACATTTCATCATCATCAGGCCCACATCTGAAAGACCTGGTTTGCTTTTCTGGTTCATCTTCCACAATGTCACAGCAGCTTACCTTACCTCCAGCCTCTAAGTTATCCACTGATTGTTGTAGTATGCCACTTCCATTGTCACGTATGGACGATTTTGAGCTGCCACAGGCAACTGTAGGAATGTGCAGATTTGTTTCCCCTTTCATAACATTCCTCAGCCTCTCTGCTAAAATTCTCCTGGTATCTCTGTTGACGAACTCTGGAGAACCTGGCCTATTAAACTGAATCTCACTAGATCTTGTAGACTCTGATCTTAGAAAATTCATTCCAAGATCTCTAGTAACACTTTCTCTAACCTGTTTTGCTATACGTTGAGCTATTTGTTTTGGATCTGATGGCTTAACACTACAAGGGGTTTCTATTCCACCTCCTCTGAATGAGGCACCTCTTTTAACTTTACCATGCAGCTCACATTTCAGCCTTTCCTTTACCTCCTCAAGAAAATCTTCTATACTGCCTTTCTCTTCTGAAGTGCTTGAGGAACTGATCCAAGAGTCTTCAGTGTCACAAATCCGGTCAGGTCCAGGCCGCAGGATCACTATTCTTGTTGGAGCAGAAGATATATTCAGTTTCTGGTCAGAATACATCAGAGGTGACTGCTCAAAGTCTCTACTCAGGGTTCTGCTCCTTAAGGAATATGATTCCTTGTGCTCAGACGGAAAAAGTTCGTTCCTGTATCTATGACGTTGTAACGCACCTCCTTCACACCACCTCGCTTTTACTGAATTGCCCTTAAATTCTATAGGCTTCTCACTTGCCGTAATTCTGCTTGAATTTGCATAGTGAGCCTTCTTTTCCTTGTCAAGGGTCTCTTGAGCAAGCCACTGGCTAGGAATGCTGCCAAGTTCAACAACCTTTGAGCATTCCCTAAACCTTGCTGCCTGCCATGCTTCAAATTCTTTCTTAAACTTCTGTAGTTCCTCCTCTTGTGGATGTTCTCGAGACCTTGGCTTTTTCTTCATGTCAACATGCCAACTATCAGAATCTCCATCCTTATTACATCGAGAAGAGTTAAACTCTATTTGTCCGGAAGAATTTGAGTTACAATGTGCATGGCCAACCGAGCCTTTTTTATTCTGTTCCTTCCTAGGGAAATTGTTTCCCAGCTTCTCATTCTTTTTCTCACCCAGCTGGACTGATTTTGTATCCAATGGTAACATATCCATTCCCATCAGACGGGCCACAACACTTGGTGCATTGCGTCTGGGGTTTGGTCCTTTGGATGTCTCTTCACTTATCAACTTCTTCATTGAAGCCACAGTTGGATGAGAGTTCTCAGAGCAAACACGTGTAACTTCACAAGAATCCTGACAAATTCACGTAGAAAAATAATTCAACAAAGATTCATACTGACACACATATGCATGCACACGCGCACACCTATGCAGCATGCGCAGAAATACAGAGAGATACAGATGAAGAGAAATAGAACTGAGAGCAGCTGATTGTTGAATCTGATATAAGAAGCCCTCGGTTATGCCATAAAGTTAAGTAACTAATACCAAAAAAAAAAAGTTGAGTAATGCTGCGACCAAAAAGAAAAAATATATATATACAAACAACATTAAAAAAGTTTCAAAACAGAGCTTGAGATCATTGATAACAGGATTTCTTAATCTACCAGGCAAAATGACAGCTTCAACACATAGTTTCTTCATAAAAAATGGTAAATATCATCAGCAAAATGACAATAATTGGTAGGGTAAAAAGAAGATTCTTTAAACCTGACCTGACATACCCATCTAGCCTATAAAAATCTAAGGGATTGTTACTTTTATGTTCTTATACTAAAATAGAATCATTCCATCTTGCTTTAACGAAAACTATGTAGCCAGGATCGCTTGTTTCTTGCTTGGGACCTCCATCCACATACCAATTGGGGTACAATATAGCAATTGTAAAGTTTTACCCCAAGAATTTCTCTCTTTTTGAGTCATCTCAATGAATTTGTTAAACCTCAAAACCAATGACAAGCTTCCAACAAGAAAAATTGCCAGTTCTTGTCCAGTTTAACATCTCAACTACAGTTTACATGAAAGGCCAACACAAATGCTTGCTTACTCTCAAGATGGTGACAAAAATAGTAAAATGTACTAAGGTTCCTTCTCCTAAACATACTTTGAAGCTGGAATAAAATGAGGTATGGTATGATATTATTACCGATAAATTTTCTCCAACAGCACAGCAGCTCTGCAAAGAATATATCGGCAGTTCCAAGCTGTTTCGAGGAGCCTCTAAGCCTGCAGATTTACGTCTGGCATTAGACTTCTGCTTTAACAAGCACAAAAGAAATTAAGATTGATAAGTGTGATTCAAATTATTATCCCTTGCCCTGATCAGGTGTTGTATTTTCCATCCAACAATATTTTGAGTTGAATCGGTTGTCAGATTGATGGTTTTCGTCCCTAAGCATCAAAGAGCATTGCACACCTCTATGATTTTTAGTTTTACTTCACCTTGACATGTAATGACTGCCTCCCTCATAAACTTATTGTGAGTAGCATAGGTCAAACCAAAGATGACATCATTCTGATACCTATATCTTAAGCACTTAGCCAAGGATGTAACTTGTGATTCTTCTATAATCCACCATGTAAATCAAGGATCTATTTTTAATGGTTTCTAGCAATTCAGAATTAAGAAATGTCAATTCACTCAGCTTATCAAAGTACACAAGGAAGTTTTGAGGCCCACAATTGGACGTGTAGCCAGCTTGAACCCACAGGTTCTTTGCTGTCCTACCCTTGTCTCCGGCTCACAAAAGGATTATTATACTTACCACCAATATGCCTCTTCTGTGTGAGAACTTTCCTCACCATGCTGCCTTGATGGAAGTCAAAAGTGTGTGAGAGGCCTCCCATGCAACCGATGGGACCGCTTCAAGGCTGCAATGTGATTAGTATTACGTCTACGTTTTACCCCATGCAATCCACATTTATTGTCTGTCATCGAGTGAAGATGGTGCCACAAACTTATTTTCCGCAAAGCCACAAAGCAGATTATTATCAATTCTGCAAGTCATGCATAGCTCAGAAGGCATGAGAGAATTGACCAGAAGTTTCCCACAGTAACGACAATGAAATGTAATGAGAAATATCCAAAAAATATGCCTATCAGAACACTAATTAGTCAATATCCTCTCTGCCGCTGAGGGATGACTATAACAAACAATTCTCTATCAGAGAACAACAGCAGACTAGCTGGATAAAATATGACCTAGTCCTACAGCATCGGAAGTCATAATTTGTGTGCGATATATGGAACATGAAAGATCAACCGCCATGGTTAGCCACTACAATCTTGTGTGGGAATCTAAAAAACAATGAGAAATAAAATGAGATCGTAAACAAAGACAGAGTGCTGAACTTGCAGAGAAGAGAGAGAGAGAGAGAGAGAGATTGAGATTTCGAATGCACTTTACACAACAATCAAATTTCAATCACAATGCCTAACTAACTGATATGATCATAATACCTAAATAGAGTCAGAATTTCCAGAATATTTTGTTATTCATCTATCATTTCTCTCTAATAAACTTAGAAACAAAAGGATGAATTGAAAGACAAAAGAAACAAGGAAAAGGGAAAAAAATATAATGCCCTCCCGCAACTGAATTGACGAAGCAAACATATCAGTTTTATGTCAATTATAAAAATTAAAATATAAGTTCACGCAGAAACAGGACGTCAAAAGACAAAAGAATAATTACGAAGAAGAAAGACTAACTGGCACAGAAAGAAGAAGGACCATTCCGGATGTGAATTTCAAAATAGGCTGTTGCGCTATCTATATATATATATATATATATTGTCTGCCGAGAACATCCAAGCACATAGAGAGCTCATGAAAAGAAATCGACCATCAATCCAAACGTAATGCAGATCTCCACATAAACACATTCATGTGTCTATCTATCTAACTGTATATATACCTGTGTAATTCAAATTCCATTTCCAAAAGAGCAAATCATACATCCAAACACCAAAACAGTCGAATATACATATATAGTTACAAACTCGAATTCGTCTAAAACAATTCCACAACCTCAACTCAATCAGACCCAAATTTCAAATTTGGATCCACAGAAACCACCACTAGAAAATTGGAAAGAATTTATGTACCAAATTCCACCACCAAAACAGAAAATTAGCCAAAAGCAATCAAAATTTGTCACACACATTAAACCTGACACAGCGACATCAATAAAAATGCATAATTTAGAACGTACTGCTGAGGCCGAATTCGTAAATCTATCTGAAAGAAGTCAAGCAAGCTAACAATGACTTATCATCCACCGCACTGAAGATCGGGAATGGAGCAAAGGTGCTCGATTGACGCCCGCGGGGATGGGGAGGGAGAGAGAGAGAGAGAGAGAGAGAGAGAGAGAGAGATGCAGAAAAGTGGGAATCCAAAGGTGGGTTTGAACCCTAGAAATAACAGCAACGGTAATAAATATAATGCAGATACAAAAAATAAGAATTGAAGAAAAGTTGAGCTTTTCGATTCAGAGTCCATGGCTGGACACGACGCTGAAAGCGAAGGCCTCTGTCAGTTTAACCGCGAGAAAGGGACGGGGGGAGGAATTGGGTAGAGCCTGGACCACCGAGTGTAGGTGATCGTAATCAATGGATGTTCGTCGAATTAATTATGAAAGAAAACTTTGACTTTTTGACACGTTATTGGGATTTGATTGGGCGAGGTGGTGGCCCACCGGACAGAGAGCATCTGTTGTCAGAGTGCCTAAAAAGTTTGGAGGATCGAGGAAGGAATGTAGAAAAATCCCCTTGAAATGCTCTGTTTTGAGGTGGTTGTCTTCTTGGACTAGCATCCACATCTGAGAGAGCTGTCAATGGTGGTTAAAAGACAAGCAGAAGGCATAAGAATCTACCCTTCCTTCACGTGCTTCAATCTAATATTAAATGCACTTTTGTTTACGGATTTTTATTTTTTTTTATTCTACTTCTAAAACATATCATTACCGCGTTTAATTAAAATTATTAAATTAAGTCGTGTCTGTTGATTGATTCATCACAACTTTTATAATAAATTTTTTCATTACAATTTCCTAAAACTAACTTAAAAATGCTATGGTTGCTCATCAATTGCATGATTGACCAATCACAATCGTTGATTTGTGTATAAATATACATAAAAATATTTGACGTCCTTTTAAAAAATCTTAATTTTTGACTATTTAATTTTTTTATTTTTTTAAGTAGTTAAATTTTTTCTCTTACATTCTAATTTTTTTAAAAATTATAAAAGAAAAAATACTAAATTAATAAGAAGCTAAAAACAAATTACTAAAAAATTAACTCTGTTCTCTTTTCAAATTAAGTTTTCATTGTGAGATAAGAATGAAAGTGTTGGGCATATT
>JAVXUM010000001.1:39244265-39254554 GCA_035590655.1 Pouteria glomerata
TGGCTTTGCGCAATTGGACACTTAACGGTATAAGCGTTTCAATATTTTCCTGCCGAGCAATTTCAAGAGTCTGATATTGTGCTTGGGTGAGGTAAACTTTGTTGTCTGGGTTAGTGAGAAGATATAGTGAATTTTCAATTCCCACTGTTGAAGCGATCAAATCCTTTATTTGATCCAACAAAGGATAAAGAATTTGAGCGTTTTCGTGAACCCCTAAGTTTACCACTAAGTTTAATGAAAAATATTCCTTAATGGTAGGATCTGGAATGTTCTTAAAAACAGATTCGGGAACGTGATAAACAACATCGGTATCCTGAACAGACTCAAGAACCACAACGCGATCATTCAAATACTTTTGGTAGTCGGCGTTGTAGTTATCGCGATTTAGTCCTGCAGGTGTATAAAGCTGTCAACAAAATCAACCCCTGCCGCAATAGCATCCTTGAATGTTGTTTCGGCTTTAACACGGTAAACCCCATCAAGAGTAGAAAAATTAAGTGTAAAAGTAACACATGAAATTCAATTAAAAAAATATAAATTTTTTTGAAATTTAAAAAAAAAAAAACTTCTAACTTCAAATGAAGCCTCTCAAAGTCATTTTCTTTTAAAAGAACAATAGTGACATCCCAAAAGAAAAAAAAAAGAATAAAAGGCAAAATAAAGAATATTCGCATTTCTATAGGGGCCAAAAGTAAGGCAAAAAAATATAAAGAAAACGAATCTATGACACATAAAGAAAAAAATACGAGTTAAAAGGATGAGTTGAACAACTTACTTCTAACCAAGAAAATATATAGTGAACGGGAAGTAAAGGAAAAAGCTAAAAACTAAGAAAATTAAGAAATGGGAAGGGATTTTTTAGGTGGTGTTTGGATGATGAAAAATTATAAAAAATTAATATAAAAATAATATGTAATAAAATTTAATTAAAAATATTAAAAAAATTAATAAAAATAGATAAATATGAATAAATTTGGGTAAAAGATCACCTCTCATACCGCTTTTAACCAAATATAAGAAACAGATGAAATGAATCAGGAGACGGGGCCCACAGCAAATCCAAATGGAAAGGCATTTTAGATTAGTCATTTTAAAATGTAGGTGACAAAATTATAATTTGGTGTTTTTATATAAATATATATTTTAAAAATTTTGATTATTTATACATATATTAGAGGTGTGCACACACAAATTATGTGTAGTTATCACTTCATTTATATAATTTAATTAGAAGTATAAAAGTAAAATAATGTGGTAGTTAAAAATTTAATTTATAAAAATGACTTAATTCGGAATAATTTTTGGAAGTCATTTGATTTAAAAATTTAAATTTAATAAGAAGTTGAAGGATGTTTTAAGAAACTAAAAAGAATTTCCAAAATAATCTTCATAAATTTTAAAGTCTCACAGTTAATTTTAATGTTTATTTTATATAATATTAGAGATGTGCACAATATGTGTGGTTAAAATTTTAAAATTTATCAAATAACTTACTTATAGGTAATTTTTAAAATTTATTTAATTTAAAATTTGAATTTAATAGGAGTTTGAAGGGTATTTTAAGAAATTAACAAAATTTTAAAAATTAAAATTTCATTATTGTTTATGATTTATCAATACTTTTAAATTTTTTTTATAATAATAGTATGGATTATAGGTATTTTTTATTTTTTTATTGCATATCTAATTTTTTCAAACTATTTTAAAAGAATTTTTAATTTTTCTAATTAAAGTTTGTCACATATCATTTTTATATCACTTTAATACTAAATTTTGATCTTTTAATTTTTTTTAAACTCTAAGGTCTCATTTGATTTGTTTTTCTATTTTTTGTTTTTTTATTTTCTATTTTGAGCTCATTTTTCATTTTGAAGTTTTGAAAATAAAGAAAACAGTTTAAAATATTTGGTCACTTGTGTTTTTAAATTTTGTTTTAGAAAATAGAAAATGAGTTTATACATAAAATGAAAAATGATAAAAAATTATTTAAAATATTTTTAACCAATAAGGAAAATATAACATTTTTTATTTCCATATTTTAAAATTTTTAAAGAATAAAACATATAAAATAGAATAGAAAAAATAAAAAGTAAAAAATTAAATCAAATACCATCTAAACGTTCTCATATTTTAAAAAATTTAATGAATAAGCATTTTGTTATACAAAATTTTGTCGCACTGTTCTTTCGTTTCACATCAGTCATCTTTTTTTTTTTTTTATGTAATAATTGGTATATTTTATTTAAAATTATTATAATTATAACATATTATCTCTGTTTTAAGCGGTGAAAAACACAAAATAAAGTAGCAACTGCGAGCGTAGTATTAATATATGTATATATGTTATAAATTCGTGACCAATGCATTTGGACAGTGTTAGCAACATCTAAATAAAGGGTGTTTGGGATGAAAAAAATGTTAAAATGTTTTAAAATATTTTTAAAAATTTTAAAATTTTTTATTATTTTTTTTACATTCATATCTATTATAATTCTAAAAAAAAATTATATAACTTGAGTTCGATTAATAGAATAATTGTAATTTTTTTTTAATGTGACCACCGTCATACAAGTTATCAAACAAGACTCATTGTCAATATTTTTTAAAAAGATTTAAAAATCGTCCCAACGAATTTCTCTATAAAACTCAATATTTTTTACTATTAATCTCTGAAAAATGTGATTTACCACCAAATACCTAAATATCACTCAAATCATATTTTTTATTATTTTTCATTATTTTTCATCACACCAAACACAAAAAAATAAAAAATAAAAATAAAAACACACTCTCTCTCTCTCTCTCTTCGCTGTGAAGCGACACCGGAGCCTTGTGCAAGCTCCAGTTGAAAGTTGTTAAAAACCCTCAATTCTCCGTAAACCACCAGCTCTCTCTCTTCTCTTTCTATTTTCCCCCAACTCTCTGCTAAGGATTTCGGGTCTCCATATGGGTTCATTGCAGGGCCATTCTCTCAAAGCTCTTGTCGTCTTCAAGAACTACATGTACCCAGGTCAGCAAATTATCGTGGTGTTTTTTTTTTTTTGTTTTAATTCTTGAATAATAAAATTCAAAATCTTCATCTGGGTTGGTCTCTAGAACTCGATTTTATGTTGGTTTCGGAAGCGTTTGATTTCATTTTTGAATCGTGCATTCTGTTTTTGGTTTGTTATTCTTTTGATTTGTGTTTTCTTTTACTTATTGTAATTGGCAGAATTGATGAGGGCGGTGCATGTGTATCGATTGGAAGAGGGAGTGGAAAAGGCAGTGGAGAGAGAATATGTGTTTCACGGTGATAGCGCGTATGAGGAGACTGGGTCCTACAAAGTTCTTACATTGGAGAAATTTCAGCCTTCGTCTCAGTTTAAAGGTCGCGTGAATGGTGTGTGGCTTTGCATTTTTGTGTTCGATGCTGATGATCATCGCTTTTCTAATTTGAATGATGTTCCTCCCATTCTCTCAATTTTCAGGTACCCAATTGCCAATTTTCTATATATTTATTTGCTTTTCTTTTCTTTTTTTTTTTTTTTTTTTCCTGATGATGTATTTCCCATTTGCGAGCACCCAATTCCTATATATACACACATTAGGCATTGTTGATAAGGCTTCTATATTTTGCTCAATGAGATATCTAGTGATTTTATGAATTGTGTAAAGGGTGGACTCGGTGTTTCTAATTAGTGGGGCTAATAAGGTTTGATTGATTGGGAGAAAAAGAGTATATTTTTGTAATACAATCAGTTGTTGAAAGGTAAATATGGTGACATAATAAAACTCGTGAGGATAATTTTGTAAAAATGAAAAATTATTTTAACCTGGGCGATGGGCCTGTACATATGCTGCGGTGGGGGCAAAGAAGTAGCAGCATTTTTTTTTTCGGCTGAAAAATATGGGCGTCTAAGTGCATTTTTCAGGGTACTGGTCCCAACAAGGATCCACTCCTGATTATGAATGAGTGTGTTGATTACTGAAAAAGTTTGCGCAAGGGGGAGGATTTCAGAAATAATATGTGCATTTGTTATGTGTATATGGTATTGAAATAAAGACCTCATTTTTGCCAATAGGGATTTTATGAATTCTTATTTGAATGTGATTTTTATAGTATTCTGGTGCTCCATTCAGTTTTAAGAAAGTCTAGGAATGGGAATCAAGTAGAAGTCGAAGTTCAATGTTATTTGGTTTTGTAACAAGCAAAGTTACTGCAACATATTCAAATGTTGTCGTGGGTTAATTACATCGTTAGTCAATTTCCTTTTGTTGATGTTACGGACTTACTACCAGCCAAATAAATTTTCAGTTTGAAAAATCATAGTTCATTGCTTTCCTTTATTTTTCTCAGCCTATAGTATTTCTTAGTCTATGAAATGTTGTGCGTAGTGTAGATAAGGACCATATATATGTCTACAGAAGATATGGTGATAGAAAGAATATTGAGGTATTGTGGCTGAAAGAAGCAGAAGTTAATTTCTAAAGGGCAGAACAACAGAGAGTCATAAATTTAATTTCCATCATGTTTACAAGAAGATCTCAAACTGCTACCAAGTCATCGATACATTCACTTCCAGATGTTAGAGGTCTTCTTTGAGCTGATAAGAAAAATATAGGAATTTGAAACAATCTTCGGTGTCTATATGCTAAAAATTAACAAGCTGCTTCTAAAATAGTTATGTTGGCAGATATAACATCTCCCGAGGTGCCAACTTTGAACTAATTGCTGTATGACCACTATGACCCCAGATGCATTTGTAAGGATTGGATGCTGCAAAGCAAGCACAAGAGGGTAATGCATATAAGAAATCATGGTTTTTGAAGATCAAAAACCCTCCTTATGCTTTGTTGGCTTTGAATCCCTTGGATTGGCACAGGCTTAGGGGCTGACGGGCTGTTTTTGAAAGTGAGATAACAATTGGCATTTGTCACTACCTTTGTTCTCAACAAAACAAGCTTGCAACCTTTTTTGCAAATTATCTTCCTCTTGGACATAATTACAATTGCCCCATTCAAGTTTTTCTTCTTGTTGGAATGTCAAAAATATGTTAATTATAGGTGGTCTGGTCATGTAGAACAGAGACTAGTAGATGCGTCAGCATCTGAATTGGGTAATGCGAGGGGTGATGTAGATCAAAACTAACATATGTAGAAATACTAAAGAAAAACATGGCTCAATGTGGTTTAACAGCGAAAATGACCCTTAACTGAGTGGAATGCCAAAAAAGATCCATATAGCTAACCCAGGTAGGCTGGGAAAAGGCTAAATTGAGTTGAGTTGACTTTTAGTTCTTAATGATATATTGCTTCCTTGTGTCTAGTAACTTTCTCTTCTAAATACTTTTTAGACTGCTAATGGGTGCACAAGTGCCAGCGGGTTACTGTATTGGTGTTTCAACTTCTCCTTAGCTTACTGGTATCTGAATTTGCCATGGAAATAAAGTCCTTTACCCATAATGCAATTGGATCAGTTGCAGTTCTCATAGTATTTAAATGCTCACATATGGTTGTAGCAATTGCTTGTGAAGGCAAATTTTTAATTTTGTAATCAACTGTTAACATTGACAACTTTTCCCTGTTTGCAACATTCCCAATTGACTCCTTTACAATATAAATTTTACCTTTCAGAAATCCCAAGCTGGCGGCAATCCCAACATTAGCAAATGACCTTCAAGTCATTTTCCAGTTGAACCACAAAATGGAAGATGGAGAGAAATTGAAAATTCCATCCAAGGAAACTAAAGTCGAGAATAATGCTGGAGGGCTTCAGTTAAGAAGGAAGCAGCGTGTCTTTGCTCTGGATCTTAATTCTGTTCCTTACCAAGAGTTAATCAAACAAAGTGATGAAGCATTAGGTTAAACTACATATCTTCCTATTTCCTTATAATTGAAAGTTCATACTTTTTTTTCTTCAGTATTTGGATCCTCATACATCTAAACCTCAAGCATTTCTCTATAATATCATGATGGAAAAGATGCAATACGTTAAATTTCTGATTGCTTTAGAGGGCTAGACCATGAATTGGGTGATGCTGTAATGATATTTCATTTCGACGATGCAAGTTTTTCTCTAACTCAATTCCAAGGTAAATAATTTGTTAAGGAACAAACATACTGGATGCTGCCTAATCATAACCTAATATACAGTGATTTTTTCAAATATTATTCATTTTGTCTGGACATGGTATGAGATGTGATGTAATATCTATTTTCTTTTTATGTAGGGAATTTCACACTTTTGGATTTTTTTTATTTTATCTTTTCCAATGGAAGCTGGGGGGAGATTCTAATATTTAATAACTGCATTAGTTAATAGATGCTTTGCCTTGTTTGATTATTAGTAATAAGAGGGCCGTCACCAAAAGAGAAATTCTATGTACGTTTTCCTTTTGTTTTGAGTAATATGGGATAGTTTCATCTCACTCTTGCATTGACAATCTTTAACATGAAATGTGCACCAAGCCACTAATAGAAGGGTTGTGGACCTTTGGTAGGCCATGTTTAGATTTTTTAAAATAATTTCAAGGTGCTGCAAAATTTTGATTACTTAATAAAATTAAAATATTATTGTCTGAATTTTAAGAGTTGGAGTATGTGGATGTTTTTGTTTGATAGTGGATATAGTCCCAATTTGAAAAGCCAATGCATGTTGGATTTAGAACCCCAAATATCTCAAAAGATCAGATTGGCATACTGTCTTTCAAAAGGTGATCAAGTTAGAAAGACTCGGTTTAGTTACTTTTCCTTACAGTACAACAGTTTTTGAAACGTCCTCAAGTCATCCTTCTCTAATTGAACAATGGATCTCTGTTGTTTGAATCATTGGACTGGATGGCTACTTCCCTTCTTCTTTTGACAAGAGATAATTTTTTTTCTTTTTTTTGATAGGTAGACAAGAAATAAGTTAAATAGCTGACATAGTCAATGAACAGATAGTATGTATTTTTGAAGACTTAACATAGGTTTTAAGATAAACTTTTGGACTGTTAATTGTTAGATAACCAATCATCCTCAAAACTAAAGATAGTCTATCAATAACTGCATGTGTTGCATGATGGATGTGAAGAAGTAGACCATTATCCCGGGAGTATGGTCCAAGCTGTTACATTTGGGCCTAAGAAAGTTTTTCAAGTTATCTGACACCTAACCTCACATGGATCATTCTTCCCTGTTGAGAGACAAATAGATGAACTGAATAGGGTGTCAGTGCACAATAATGAATATGACAGTGGCAAGCACAAACTTCGGGACTTGGAGCTCATGACCTAGAACTAGGGCTCTGATATCTGTTAGTTAATTAGTTGTATCAAAAGTGAAGCTATTAGGGAATGGGCATAATGATGTATTTCATTCTACGGGCATTGCCTTGTTAAGACTGAAGAGACATTTAAGAAGGCTCCTTGTGATGGAAAATGTAGTTTCAACTATGTTTACCCATCCTCGTGAAGCATGTTCCATCTATTATTTGTAGTCCCATTTTGTAAAGCTGAAGTTTGATAGGAGTAAATAAACAGAAATTGATGGACTGCAAAGGTAAGATGAATTTATTCCTAACCTTTATGCTTTAGCGTCTTCAAGTCAGGCCTGAAGTTGCACATGGGCAAAACACCGTAGGCAGCTTTCCTGTAACAGCCCTTCTGAAGTTCCAACTTGTATTATGTTCTTTAAGGCTGTAAACTTTCAACATGTTGACTGTCCTGAAATACTCACTTGAACTGGAGTATTTTTAGAAGTTTGTACCCAATGCATAAGACTACTACTTTGAAGCAAGTTCTGGAAGAATTAGGAAATTTTTAGCAAATGCATTCAAAAATGGTTCATGTATTCATTTTATATAATATAAAAATATATCAATAGCAGAACAAGTGAAAATATACATATAGGAATTCTGGTACATTCTTCTAGCAGCAAAAGGTTAAACAATTACTTGGCAGTAGAATCGGAAAATTGAAGAAAAAATCTGAAATATATTGGCCTTTCTGATTTCATTATAGAATATATGTTGATTGTTTTGCTAATAATATTTACATGGGATTAACTTCAATAAAATAGCCTCCAAAATCCTAGACAATGGCATTACCCTTTTGAGCTGGGGTCCCATCATCTTACCAAAGCTACAATTAAACCTTGTGGTCTGTAGATGTGTAAGTACATCATGACTGGTAACCTTTCACGTAGGTGCGATAATGCCTTGTTGAGTTGGCTTGATTTATATTGTTGTGCCCATTCCTAATAGTTAAACTTTTGGAACAATTGGTTATCTCAAGTCCTGTTATAAATTTGTCATAAATTTGTCTTCCTTATTTGTTTTTATGCATTTTGGTTTGTTTGTATTAGTGTACTGTGTTTGGTTCAAGTTTGCTTGTCTCTTCAGTCCACATGCGAGTTAGGTAGCACATAGGGACTGTTAAGTTAGCTTGATGTATATTATTGAGTGAATTTCTTAACATTTTAAGCTTCTAGGAAAATTGGTAATTTAACATCAATAAAGCTGATACATCGGTTTATGGCTCCTGCAGATGGTTTTGATGGTTTACAAGAAAGACTTGACATCCTTTTCAGTAATTTATCTGTAGTAAGCCCTGGTATAGAGGGAAACTACCTAGATTGTCAACTTACTTAGTATGGATGCAAACATCCAATAGTGGAGATACAGATACAATGAGTCATAGGACATAGATACGCCAATGCTTTATTTTTTAAATATAAAATGACATGACTCAGCAGGGACACTTTACGATTTTATGTATATTTACATGAAATAAGCAGTTGTTTATTTATTTTTATATTAACAATGCGTTTACCTCTTATTTATATCTGTTTTAGGAAATTTTATTTACAAACGAATAAGAAGTTTAAACCTTTTTTTTGTTAAAATTTCTAAAATTGAAAAAGAAATTAAGAATAAGGAATTAACAAATCTAAATTCATATTACTTTTATCTTATCATTTAATTCTAATTTTTTTTCCTCAAAATTATGTGTTTCCTTCGTGTCTTAACTCTAGTGATGGACGTGTGTCTCCAAGTGTCTGAAGAGTTTCATGTTCTAAGAATATAATAGGACACATCTAGACAATTATCACACATGTTTGAGGGAATGTTTGATGAGTGTTGTATACTGACAGTGACATTGGTATGTCACCTTCCTAAAAAGTGTCGTGCTTTTTAGGTGCCTACACTGACGTATCTTACTAGATTCTCGTTACCTCTTGATGCTTACTCATCCTTATTGAACAAGATTAGTAATTTAAATATGTGTTTGTGTGTATTTGCACTGGAGTTTCAGTATCATTTTAATGTTGTATCTTATAGATTGGAAGCAAGGTTGCAGGTATTGTAGAGAAGAAGAAAAGGAGGGCGGCGACCAAAGATATAGCAAGACTTGCTTTAGCAGATCTTGCAAAATACTTTGATCTTCCCATAGTGGAAGCTTCAAAAAATTTGAAAGTTGGACTCACAGTACTCAAGAAAAAGTGCAGAGAATTTGGAATTCCTCGTTGGCCCCATAGGAAGATCAAATCCCTCGACAGTCTCATTCGTGATCTCCAGGTGTGTTATTTTTCTTCCCTCCTGTCCCCTTCTTTTGAATTTTGCTACCCTGAAAATGCTATGTTACGACTGCCTTGGTAATTTGCCTCTGGGGATTATGGACGTCTTTTCGGTTTTTCTTTCTTTGATTTTTCTCCAGATTGAAATTCTAACGAACTTTTTAGAGGTTTTAAGTTGTACTCGGCATGTTATCTCCCAGACCATTTCTGTTGCATTGTTTGTACCAAGTGAAATTAATTATGAATACCGTGGAGTTTTAAATTTGGGAATATCTTCTATTCAATCTACTCAAATTCCAAGGGCTTGGATTGTTACCATTCCAAACCTCAAGCGATGAGCAATAAGAGTCCTCCTCTAGAAAGTCTCCTCACTTGAGCTGCTTCTCCATACCTACTGGACACATCTCTTAAGCATCCTCATTACCCAGCCAATCTCTGGCCCTAGCAGAAAATATTCTCATTGAGACCCTCATGCCCTTCCGACGATTCAAACAACATCAATGAATTTCTCATCAGCTTCAAATTCTAGTGCAATGAGACCACGCTGAATGATTCTTTTGGCCTTCAATCTCTCTCTCTCTCCCTTTATCTTTTAGTTGTCAATGCTTTCTGATAAACTACCTACAACATAACAATACACTCCATATTGTACCACACGAGTGGCCGTTTTTGTCCTCTCTCAATTTGAAACTAAACTCTGGATGAAATTCAAATTTAGAAGAAAGGGGGGGGGGGGGGGGGGTGATTTTTGATTA
>JAVXUM010000001.1:39264503-39281918 GCA_035590655.1 Pouteria glomerata
TTAAAGCAGCTATTGATAAAAAAAAATTGATAATTACATATATCGATTGGGTTAAAATTGAATGATTTCACAAACAAGATAAATTAGAAAAATTAATGTTAAATTAAATTAAGTACATTAATTATATTTGGATTAGTCATGATAGTTGGATATTTTTATATAATTAAATTGAATAGACCAATATTTTGCACCACTAATTACCAATATTGTCAAAATAAAATTCATATGAATAAATATTAATCAGGCTAATAAATAATTAGAAAAAAATGATTTACATTACATGCAATGGTGAAGTATTACATCTTCTGAGACCTTATTTTTATGCTTTTCTTATTATTATTTTATGACAAAATATATTATGCAGGAAAAAAGCTAAATAAGCTTATAATCATCTTGTTTGATCCAATTTATTAAATAAAAAAAATTGATTGAAATGAGATTCTCAAACTTATTTTAGAGCAATGCCATAGTCCCTATAATTTTATCCTACGGTTGTGTTTGTTTTGGTAGATTAGATGATGGGAGATAAGTAATACCATATGACCCATGAGAATAATAAGTGGGATTGGATAAAAGATGAGATTATTTTTTTTTTTTTGTGAGATTATTTTTTTTGTGTTTGGTTGGTGAGACATAAAGTGGGATAAAAGATGTGATTTGATATATGATGTGACAAAAAATAATTTTGAACCTTTAGATTTTGGCGAGAAATAAATTCGGAGATGGGGGATTAATAATACCACACCCACCCCGGACAACTAATCCGGTAAAACATCAGATTTATACATTTTTCAGTGGGCCCCACAAATTGTTAGTCTGGCAACCAAGAAGAGAAACAAACGCTGGACAATGGTTGGAGAGTGGGTCCCACGGACTGTTAAGTCCAATCCCGCATCCCTCCTTCGAAAAATAAACATTGCCTACACGTTTTACCGTTCAGATAATAATGGTTAATTTTCAAACTAAAAATAATATTTAATAATTGTGATAATTTTAGATGAAATATATTGATGACTATCTGTAATCGTCAGTATAACACATAGACGAGCGGTGATTTGTGCGAAAAAAAATTTGGGTGATCCTAGACTTTTTGCTTATTTAATGTATTAAAAATTATTGGGGGTAGATTTGTCCGCTGACAGTTATAGGAATTATATTAATTAAATTTATAATATTTTAAAATTTATTTTTTAATATGCAAAAAACCAAAATTTTCTGAACACGACACGTGTTTTTGTTCGTTAACAACTGGAGGTTAGTGCAGCACGGGTCATGACTTTTTTTAACTAAGAAATTCCCGCGAACAACGGTAGTTGACGCAATGAGAAAGGAAACGTCTGTCAAGTGGCAATGGAAAACGCTGTCAGTCAAAATGGAAAGCAGGGCAGCATCCACCAAATTCCCAATAATACAACAATTATGTCGATTTTGAAAATTGACGAAAAAATTAAAAAAATAAGACAAAATTGAGAACTGTTGGGTATATAAAATGGTGACTGGGAACAAACAACAGTTGGATTCGTACCCACCCATCAAAGCGACAGGGCCATTTTGAAGGAAAGTCAGAAATTTTCTGTCCATCCAAACAGATATATTCCAGCAAAAACTAGAAAGAAAGAAAATTAAGACCATAACTATCAAATTTATCAAAAAGCCCCCGTCTCTCTCGGCCTGTGGAACTGCCAAAGATAGGTTTGGGTTCAACCAATGTTGATGTTGTTACCAAAATAGTATCAAGGAGAAGAAAATCACAGAGGCTATTATGGGCAATTGTTTGGGATCTCAATTTGTTGATACAAACACCAGTAACACTAACCCCATCACCACCCCCACCGCCACTTCCGCCGCAGCCCCCACCACTGCCGGACCTTCCACTCCAGGTACAACAAAATCTAGATATCAGTTCTGTTTGCTTGTTCTGGGAAAACTTGTGGTCTTCATTTATTCTCTTTTAGGGTATGTTCCCGGAGACAAAAGAAAGTTGATTGTTTTCACTGTCTGTTTCTCTCTTTTTTGTTGGTGTGTTTTGAAATTTTTGGGGGTTTGTTTTTCTTAATTGCATCGAAACCCAGAATCAATGTTGTTGTTCTTTGTTTGATTTGAGTTAACAAGTCCATGATCAACTGATCTTTTGTATTTTTCACAATTCTTTTAGGAACATCTAACGGTTACAGCAACGATGGTGGATTTTCGGCAACAAGTAGCAGTGCTGGCCAAAGTCGGTTTTCGGCAGCAGCCAGTGATGATGTATGTATGAATGGAGAAATATTGCCCGCACCCAACTTGAAGGTTTATAGTTTTGCAGATTTGAAGAGTGCGACGAGAAATTTCAAGTCCGATATGGTGTTGGGCATTGGTGGTTTTGGGACTGTGTTTAAGGGATGGTTGGATGAGAAGACACTCCATCCATCCAAGTCCGGCGGTGGAATGGTTGTAGCCATCAAGAAATTGAACCCTGGAAGTATGCAGGGTTTGGCAGAATGGCAGGTAATTGTCTACTGTTTGCTCCCACTTCCAATTCTAAGTATCTTAACAGTATAAGTTTGTTCTTAAACAAGAAGAACAATAAAAGCACTAATGATAACAATTGTGGCAACGAAAATAATTAGGATAGTAGGAGAAATGTTTTTCCTAGTGTACTAATGATAACTTACGAATGGGGTGATTGTCATAGTTTGATGAGAACATGTGAGCAGTTGCCTAAAGTAACTCCAATATTTCCTTTTTTTTTTTTTTTTTTGCTTTTTATGCCATTGTGTACTAGTTATGCGGAAAAATAGCGACATTGTTGGGAGGAAATGTCAGATGACTTTTTTTCCAAAAGAAGAAGAAGAAGATATTAATAAAGGAAATCCTACTTTTCAGGAAGAGGCCTTTTGTTTTTTGAAATTTATGAATGTGACGTGGCATGGCAGTTCTAATGTGAAGAATTGATAAACAAATTTCAAGTTTCTTGATTAATATTTGGTTTTTGTGTATTTTATGATGAAGAGTTTATTTAGCTGTAATAATGGTATCTAAATTTCAAAATGATACTGAACTTTCTAGAACCTCAATTGGTAATTTGATCCTTCTAGGACTGATTCGCCATTTTGCTACTTAGTGCAATTTAAGACATTATGGGAGAAATTTTACCCCTCAAGCTCAAAATGCTAGGGACCTTTAGTATTTTATGCATGAGCGCACGTGTGCTTAGCTCATCATCATTATTGTCATTTAACTGTGATAGGGTGATACTTTTTATTGATAGTGAAACCTGCTTAGGTAAATGTTGCCAGCATGTTTAGTCCACTTCTTGATCAGTTTTTCTTAGGGCTCGTTTGGAGCCCAAAAAAAAAACCAAAAAATTTAAAAAAACTTCAAAAGTTTTCAATCATATTTTGTTACATATCAATTTTACATCACATCAATCATTTCTTTTGGTTTTTTTTGGGGCTCCAAACGAGCCCTTATTTGGATTTAAATTTTATCTATGGGGGCTTCATTTATTTTGCCATTGTTTACTTGGGGTAAATTGACTTTATTCTTTCTCTTGCTAGCTATATCCTTTGATCTTTTGTCCAATGTGCTTAGACATGATGACAACTCAATGAATGAGAATATAAATATGTGGAAACTACTTAATTGTAGTCAAGTGTTTTAGAATAGAACTTCTTAGAATAGAACTTCTAATTAAGTAATCATGGATTAGTTCCAGTTTATAATTGATTTACACAAATTTATTGAAGCGGCTGCCTGTTTCTGAAATTTCCTTTGATGTTTGCCTGTCTGATAAAATCCTTTTTGGTGAATCTAATGATCGATTTGTTTTTTCATTTAAAAATGCAGTCGGAAGTAAACTTTTTGGGAAGACTTTCTCATCCTAACTTGGTTAAGCTGTTGGGTTATTGTGGGGAGGAGGAAGAGCTGTTACTTGTTTACGAATTTATGCAGAAGGGAAGCTTAGAAAACCATCTCTTCAGACGTAAGATCTTGAGGGAAGAATAGAAAAAAGAAATACAACTTGTTGGTTACATAGTTATAGTTCATTGATTGCTGAAATTTTTGGTTGTGCAGGGGGTTCTGTTGTTGAACCACTCTCTTGGGATCTACGGCTCAAAATAGCTATCGGTGCAGCACGGGGCCTTGCTTTTTTACACACTTCCGATAAGCAAGTCATTTACAGGGACTTCAAAGCCTCTAATATCCTTCTTGATGGGGTGAGGTTTTACCTGATCATGCCTCATTATTTATAACTAAGTTAGATTTCATACCTCTGATCTGTATGGCACTGGAAAGAAGAATAAGGCAGAAAAACGATGAATTAAAGAAATGGTTGTATGATTCTCAAGTTCATTTTGCTTCTTTATCTTATTTCCTTACGCCCCTCCCATCCTCTTTCTTCACGTAATAGATGATCACTATTATAGGTCGGGTTTGAGCGTTGCTTGAAAGATTCCATGCTTTGTTTTCCTTCATTTTTTTTTTCCCAAGATTTTTCGCATCAAGTCCAAAGTTGAACTAGAATTCAGAAATGGTTTCAAACAGTTGTACTGTTGTTTTTGTGTTTTTTTAATGGCTACTACTGTCAGTTATTAAACCTAAGGAAGTAATTTGAGCACTTTTTAGGGGATTAGAGATTGTCATTGCTTCTTCTCAGATAATTATACAGCAGTGTACCAGCATCACAGTTATATACATATTTCCACTATTGATGTAGTAACTTTCCTTTGAATTTCCCATTGAAAATTGGTAACCTGAGTGGAAAAAAAAATTGTAAATGGAAAAATAATATTCTGACAGCTTTGTCTTCTGTTTTTTCATTTAACAGAACTACAATGCAAAAGTCTCGGACTTTGGATTAGCAAAATTGGGGCCGTCGGGTGAAAACTCCCACGTGACGACCCGAGTCATGGGCACATCTGGTTATGCTGCTCCAGAATACATTGCAACAGGTAAAATAGTCTTTTCCATAAGCTGATTTTCGATATGATTGGAAATATCTTTCAACTCACAAACACAATCCTTACTAGTGATTCATAAACATAACACAATCCTTACTATAGTGATTCATAAACAGTCTTCTTAAACAAGAACATGAAAGGCGAAAGTTTTCTCACTTCACTCGCCAATTTGAACAGGTCATTTATATGTGAAGAGTGATGTGTATGGTTTTGGTGTCGTGCTCCTGGAGATTCTGACAGGTTTACGGGTGCTCGACACAAGAAGGCCCCGCGAGCGGCATAATCTGGTTGAGTGGACAAAGCACCTTCTCTCAAACAAAAGGAAGCTGAAAACAATCATGGATGTGCAGATGGAAGGACAGTATTCTTCTAAGGCAGCATTCGAGGCGGCTCAACTTGCTCTGAAATGCCTGGAAATAGAACCTAGAAACCGGCCCTCGATGAAAGAAGTTTTGGAGGTCTTGGAAAGGATAGACTCTATGAAGCTAAAGCCAAAAGAATCCAAATTCAGCTCGAGCCATTCGACGGCTCATCGCCATGGACACCAACCTATTCATCATCATTATCAACAACGACAATCCCAGTGAACTGAGGTACGTAATTAAGCTGATAAAATTTGACTCAGTGAAGTGCGTGCATGTTCATGCAAGTTGTGTACCCCTTTTATTTTATTTTTTTGGGGACATTTTCTTAGAATTCTTTCTTTGCAAAGTTTCAACTGGCAGTATCCATTTGTCTTTATCTTATAGTTGATTGTTGTAAACTAACGACTATGGTTTTTTGATAGTGTCATTTTTGTAACAGGGTCGGAAACGCTGCTCAGTTTTGAATGGATTTCAGTAAGTTGTTTTGTAATGCCTGTTTGCTGTACTGGAAATGTTTTCTTTCGCCTAGTGAAATACATCAATGACCGAGTAAATAGAATCAAGCAACTCTGAGTTCAGTTTGAGCAACACTGAAACATAAACAAATCGAAGTTGGATTATAATTTTAAGTTTATTATATCATTGAACCAAACTATAGTTCAAATCAATAAACTAATACTCTATAAATGTATTGTAAAATATCGAATTATTCAATATTGGCTCAAGATCGATTCAGAAGATAAACGAACCAAGCTTGAATCAATTTTTTAAGCTCGTTAAATGAAACAAGTTTAATTCAAACACTCTACAATTCAGTTCTGTTCATTTACACCCCAAAACTAGTCTCATTTGTTAAATCTCAAAAGTTGATTGGGACTTGGGTGAATTATATTTTTTTCAATGCCATTTAAGTTTTAATTAAAACTTAATATAGAGATAATTAAAACTTAGCCTAAAAACTAATCTACTGCTTCCTCTTTTCCTCCTTTGTAATAATGAATATATATGGTGCAAGCTATCTTCCTTTTAACTTTCCAAAATGAATATTAAATAATGATCTTTGCTTATTTAGATTGTAATTCAAACTTGATGTTTCCAATTTTGTGCCGATATTAATAATTTTCTTCGCAAACAAAGGACTTCAAGTAATGTATCAATTGCACACAACGTGAGAAGAGGGGGCTTGCAGTAGGAGAGTTACTGCAATCATTACAGTAACTTAAAACGACGTCGTTTCACTTAAGTATTTATATTCGAATACGAATGATATTGAAAATTTGAATATGATCTTCGAATATATCAATTTATTTTCAAATATAAGAACTTAAGTGGAACAGTATCATTTTGAATGAAAAAACGCTAAAATAACATCGTTTTGAGTTACTGCAGCGGCTGTAATAACTCCTACTGTAATTCCCGAGTCACACAACGTGGGGACGAAAGAAAACATCAGGATGGCTAACGTTGGGACGGTGGATTACTGTTAGAACGTCTAGCATTAGGGTAACTACGTGTCTCCTCTTCTGTTTAGAATGTATTAGCTTCCCATTTAACCATTTTTTAAGCTCATTTTCTATAACAATGAATAGAGAAATAAATGTTATATAAATTAGGATAAAACAGACAACATTGCATAAGATTACTGACAAATAATATTAATTAATAAAAAAATGAATTACAAGTGTACTTCATTCTATTTTATTATTTTTTATTTTTAAAAGTGATGTATATTAAATTGATGAACAATGATTTGCACCCTGATAATGGGTAGTTGGACTGAATTATGGGTAGAAGAGTAAGGAAAAATGCAGTTTTTTCTCTCCTCATGTTCACCGTTATTGCCAGATTGAGAGAATTGTGCTCCAAATGACGGATCAAGGGTAGGTTTGGTGCACTTTTGTTGTATGTTTTAATTGATTATGACGGATAGTGACGGGTATAGTCTACACAAATTATTGAAAACATTAGATTATTAATTTTATTTTGAAATTAATGGTCGAGATTTTACACCGGACCTACTTTGATCGCCCAAATGACTGCCACAAGATAAAAACTCAATCGGTATCTTTCAATCTATATTTCTTGTCTGCACATAAAAAGTTTATTTTTTTTTGGCTTGTTTTTTGATATTGGATATCAAAGCGTTGTTTCTACATTAAATATTGGATTATTAACTTGATTTAATATAATCCAGCAACAATAATTTCAAACAAATAAAATAAAATGGATTATTTGCTATATATATATATATCTTTTATATAATAAAGGAGGTCGGTCGGATGGGACAATTATTTTACCTAACATTGAGAGAGAGAGAGGGAGAGAGAGAAACAGAAGGGGTGAGTGAAAGAAGGTTTGAAGAAATTACACAAATAACTATGCCTTACACGAATATTAACTAGTATTCAACTATTTATGAATTTTTGTTATATGAATTGTATCATAACAAGAAATATATATCAATTAATGATATGAAGTAACCGTATTTTTCAATATCTTACAGACATAAATTTTTTGCATTTAAGAGTTGAGATTACATCGCAAACAAATACGTTCAAAGATTAGTAAGTCGCAAAACACTAAAAAAAAATTAAAGTTTGTTACAACGCGCGGTTCGTGACGTGATTGGTATGCAAATAAAGTGTAAATATATTAAATCCCTCGCTACATCCATGCGTGGTAGTCTATTAAAAATTCTCACGGGGATATAATAATAAAAACAGAAACAAAACATATAAGCGCCAATTTTATTTTTTTTTGGCTTGTCCCCAAACGACTGGGCTGGAAAAAGAAATAAAAGTTGAGGGGTTATCATCTTTGCAACGATTTGATTAATTTTTCCAAAGACCCGAAAGGAGAGGCTATCATTTTGGCAACGACTTATTTTTTCTTTTGGTTATCAATTTTCTGTTGACCCTTTTTTTCCCTCTTTTAATTTTTTTTAGGGGCTTTCTATATAAATTATCATCAATGGGGCAAAGCTTTGGGGTGTTTATTGGTCAAAATTAACCAAAATTTACTAGTTTTTATCAATTTTTTATATTTTTTTTTAATCAAACTTCATCGCATATTATTTTTATATCAAATATTTATACTTCTATTATATATATATTTTTATCAAATTTCAACCAACTAAACAACCCCTTTATTTGTGCTCAAAACAATATATATGATATTATGGCTATGTTTGGAATAAGAAAAAAACTTTCAAAAATAGTGAAAAATACTAAAAAATTCTAAAAGTTATTCACTTTTTACCTCATTATATGATTTACAAACTTATAACTTATATCACTTTAACTGTGTTTGGAGTGATAAAAAACAAAAAAAAATAAGAAAAAACAAAGTTTGAGGTAAATTTAAGCGTTTGGTGTTTCTTTCCAACTCACGGTTGTTCGAGATGAATAATGATGAGTTGTGAGAACAGTTTTGATAATTCATTCTAACGGATTCAAAAATACCTAAGTCAAAACTCTGCGCTGCAAGGGATTGACTAAACTTGCAAGGAGATTGTCTTTTTTTTTCTTATGTTTTTTTATTGGAACCCATAAGAATCAGTTAGAATGAGTCTCTCATTTTTGTTCCTACATTTTGGATTGTTCCCCATGTGTTGTTTTTTATCACATCGTGGTAACATAATGCCAGAAATCATTACAATAGTGTATGTGGGTCCAAACATAATAATATTTATTTAAAAGTTTTGGACTCGAAAACATAATTCTTAAAAAGAATTTTAGTAGTCGATTAATAGCTTTGCGGGATTTTCATTTTTTGTTTTGGGGTAAAATAATAAAGTTTTTAGAAATTTGTAAAGGTGAGAATGTGTAAAAGTGTAATAGAAAATTTTAGTAATTTTTAGAGATTGTTAGAATTTTATTTTATTTTTTTTAATCAAACTAAACTGTGCTTATATTCCATTTTGTCTTATTTTTTATGATTTCAAACATACCCCTCTAATATGCAAAGGTGGCTGGTGTTATAATTGGACGCGGGGCTAGTCAACAGATCCTTCCTCTAGTGTTATCTTTAAGAGATGTTTGATTTATCAATAAATATTTAATTTTTTTATTTTTTCTTATGTATAGCTTTATTTTTATCAAAATTTAACTTTATTTTTTAAAAATATAACTTTTAAACTTGTTAATTGCATTCAAAAAAAAAAAAAAATTTATGTCCGTTTAGGTAAAAATAAGAAAAAAATAAAAAAATTAATTTTTTCTATATGTTTTTACTCAAACGAATAATTTTTACCTAAATAAATATAAATATTTTGATTTTTTTTAGAAATGCTATTAACATGCCTTAAAGTTATGGATTTTAAAAATAAAATTAAATTTTGAAAAAAAATCATATAAAATAAAAACAAAACCTATAAAAAAAAAAGGTGAAAACCTTTGTTTTTAACCGAACAAAACCTGAATTTAAGATAGATACGTAGTGAATTTAAGAAGTTAGGATTTTGAGGCCCACGCTAAAATTTAAGCTTTTCTATGAGAGACAATTTTAGGTTTAGAAAATACTGTAATTTATATTTAACAAATAAACTTAGTTTTTTTTTTTTTTTAATTTTATTTGCCCATTAGTTTGTTCGTGTTTCTAAATGCTTTCAAAGAACTAGTCCTCAAGTGCCTTGTGGAAAGTTTCCGAGTACTTTTTCCATGGCACTTTCACATTTTAGGGTAAAGATCCGGAGTCGTTCCAAAAAGAAGCCTACCCACGAGTGCCACAGAAATTTGGATTACACAAGAAAGTTTGGTCCCTAGTTCGGCAATAAAAATCAGTGTCCTTATTTAAGGAAATCTATTTTCTCGAGACCCAAACACTGAATTGCCCGTTGTTTTTGCCTACTGCTCCATGCGTCATTGCTTGAATTGTTTCCTTCTCTAGGCCACCATTCCTTTTTTTTTTTTTTTTTTTTTTTTAAGGTTCTTTCTCGGCTGCCTCTCCGCAGTCAAAAATCACCGATTCAGAGGACCAAACCGCCTCATTCCTACAAAAGATATTCTTTACTCATCTCTCTTCTCTTTGCGATTGAGTTCTTGGGTTGGGACCAATCTAGGGCTTTGGCATTGGTGACATTAACTGGTGAAGGTCCTCTGTAATCATGCTCTTGATTTTACTTGGTATCTTTGTTGTGGGATTGTAAATGCTTTATGGGTTCGTCAATAATTTGCTGTCTTTCTTTCTGAAAATTGGGTATTTTAAATGGTCGTTTGGATATTTTGTAGCGTTACAACCTAGTGCAACTGAGACGATACTGTAACAAGAAGTTTCCTGACGATTGTAATCTAAATTGGTGACGCAGGTTTCTTTTTAATATGTGAATCTTTAGATGAGGTGCTCCATTCATCTTTTTTGGTGTTGTGTAAATTGCCATATGTTTTCCTTGTCTGAAAGATTTTTGTTGGGGTTTCAATGAGTGGCTCATATTTACCACACAGGTCCTTGGGCCGCTTCAATTCACTGTACGAGTTTTTAGGGCTTCAGTCGTTGAAATGCACCATGAATCATGTATCTTGTAAATCTAACTTAGTGAAATATCTGTCCATGAGTAATTATTCCACACACACTAATGGTAAGCACACAGAGACCAGGTGAACGGAATAGTACTCATCTGTCCATATACATTGGTATATTGTCTCTTCACGTAAATATGTGTGTTCTAATTTCGATAATGAACTGAACGTTTTATGTTCATTTTGTGCAGATTAACTCAGCTGCTGTGACTCCAAGTTCTTACTGGAATAGAATGGAGGAAGATAGAACTGGCAGGAGGATTAATTTCTTTCAGGACTTGTGCAGCTCTATGAGGCAATATTTATTTAGTCTTCTATCTGTTGGTCCCATCCCTGAGCACATTGCATTTATCATGGACGGAAACCGAAGGTATGCTAAGAAGAAAAACCTCGGAGAAGGGACTGGCCATAGAGCTGGGTTTTTAGCACTGATTCCTCTGCTGAAGTGCTGCTATGAATTGGGGGTGAAGTACACAACGATTTATGCATTCAGCATTGACAATTTCAGAAGGCGGCCCGAAGAGGTTCAACAAGTCATGGATCTGATGCAGGAGAAGATTGAAGGCTTGCTCAAGGAAGAGAGTCTTGTGAATAAATTCGGAGTGAGAGTGTATTTTATAGGAAACTTGAAACTTCTACATGAGCCTGTCAGGACCGCAGCTGAGAAGGTAATGATGGCTACCGCTCACAACACCAAGAACGTGCTGTTAATCTGCGTGGCCTATACTTCGACTGATGAGATAGTGCATGCAGTCCAAGAATCATGTAGAGATGAGTGGGATTTACTCCAAGCATTAAATGGCATGAAGAAAGGTAAACGGGATGGGATTCAATACGATGTGAGGAGTGGGGAAAAGGAGGAGAAACACAGTGCTATAAAACTGGTGGATCTTGAAAAGCATATGTACATGGCTTTAGCACCCGATCCTGATATTTTGATCCGAACTGCAGGAGAGAACCGTCTGAGCAATTTTCTTCTATGGCAAACTCTGAACACTCTCTTGTATGCTCCAAGAGCATTGTGGCCAGAGTTGGGTTTGAGGCATTTGGTGTGGGCAATACTGAACTTCCAGCGGAACTACTCATATTTTGAGAAGAAAAAGAAGCAGCTATAGAATTTTCCAACATCAAAATAATTTCTTTTATTGATGATCAGCTGAATGTCCTTCCTGGTGTTCGGTAAGATCTTCTCCAATTATGCAAACGAAATAAGCTTCCTCAGCCTGTTAATCTTGAGGGGCCTGCATATCTATTTTGCGTGAGATGCTTCTGCATGTGTGAATTGATCCAGTTAATTCTTGGCTTCGTGGTTTGTGTGTTTTCTCTGTTACTAGCTTCTGCAATATGAAGCACGTATGCTATTTGTCAATAAAAGTTTTCAATCTAGCTACTCTTTTTTAACAAGGAATGCACTCTATTGTACACGCCAGTTTGAATTTATAAATATGATAACTCTTTATTACTCATTCTTTGTATTAATTTAATTGTTGTTTCATCATCCCTTTCCCAGAAGTGTATTACTATTGTGGGAAAGGAAAGGCCTGAGGCTTTCTTTGGTATCAAATTAAAAATTACACGGGGCACTACTTTTCCTCTTTTCTTCTGGTTAAGGGAAGAAAAAAAAAAGGCTACCTAACTTTAAGGCCCGTTTCGTCTGCGTACAAATTACAAAAAAATAAAATAAATCTCCAACAATATTTATAAATTACTAAAACTTTCTATTACACATTTCTATTTTTGCTATATTAAAAAAATTTCAATATTTTACTAAAAAAGCAAAATATCTGAAAAATGGTTAACCAAATACGTAAATTTTTTTGACAACCATATTCTTTGAGTCGAAAACTTTTAAACGAATATCATTGTCACTATTTTATATTAATTTTTTTTAAATTCGTTACAACGGATTTATAAGACCATTCTTACGGTTTTTGACAGAAATGTGCAAAAGTCAAAAATTTTTGACAAAAATCCCTGGGAATGGACCAAAAAAATTGTTTCCACGATTTCTCTTTCTTACTTTTAACCACAAAAGTCCAAAAGTGTCACTATTTTTCTCCAAAAACTCCATTTGGAACATCAAATAACAAACACTAAAATCAATCCAAATCTCATTTTTTTCTTATTTTTTATCACTCCAAACGCATCCTCTATGTCATATTGTCGTTGTTTCTACCATTTTTTAGAGAAGTAATGCTACCGTTACCGTACAAAAATCCCACATCATTCACCGCTCACGTGATAACTGTCGATTTCAAACAAAAAGTTAACATCTAACGACTGTAATGATTTTACATGAAATACCTGTCATGACGGGTATAGTGTAAGAGAGCGGTAAATGAGGCGGGATTTTTGTATGGTAACGGTAGCATTTTTGTTTTACAACCTCCATCACCAACACCACCCCTACAATTACAGCCATCACCTTCTATCACTGTCAGCCACAACATTTATTCATTCTCCACCGTTGCTTTTAGATTTTTTTTATTTAAATTTAATGTAAATTAACATTATAACAAAAATAGTTATTCCATTATAAGATTTTTTGGGACAAAATTTTATTATAAGATTATTTAATTAAACAATCAAACATGAGAATGAAAATGATTATTCCATTTCATTCTACATTCATTTCATTTCAATTTTTTTTCTTCTTCTATTCCATCTCATTCATACCTCGAAGAATATGTGCTAGTGACTAATTAACAGATGTGATACACACAGTTGTGATTATACAATTTCAATTGTCCATGTTCATAGAATATATTGCAAGAGCCAAACGCATAAATAGCTGATATTGCAACAATGGATATTATTTTTCTTAGTTGGAATAACGTGGTAGATAGGTTACGTGTAATCGTTACTATTCAATCTTGGCTGTCCGTTTTCCTAGAATTCACTTGAAGATGCAAACATATAAACAAATGAATTTAAGTATGATACAATTTGAAAGTTCAGATTTTTGATATTTTCTTGTTAAAAATTATTAGTTATAATTTTTAATATGTTTAGTGAAAAAAGTAGTAATTTTTAACAAATTTTAATAACTTTTTTTTTAAGTAATTTTTAAATATTTAGTAAAATTTTTAGTAACTTTTAATCATTTTTAATAATTAAGTTTTGAATTCAACAAATTAGTATAACTGAGTAAAAAAATAACAAATTAATATTTTGTCAAATACTCAATAAACAAAATTTGATAATTTCCCGCTTAAAATTGGATCGCAAAACTGCCTATAACTGTCCATGTCATTTTCTTTATCAATGTAGCACGATAGACAAGCTATGCACTCTACAATATCAGCCATTCATATCTACGTGTATATGAGATCACGTATGACCCAAACACATAAACAACTGATATTGTTATTGTGCGTATCATTTTTTTTTTGGTCAGATCCGAGGCCTCTATCGTCGGAGTTCACAATAAGACCCAAAACATTAAAATTACAATTGTACCTTTCATTTCCTTGGGCAGAATAGCATGATGGACAAGTTTAGCCATCGTGATGGTGTTTTCTTTACGTTAAACCCCTTTGTAGAATGTGAGCCTGCACCTACATTCACGGATCTAGTGTGGAAATTTTGGCACATATCAATTAAGGGGCTTTTGGAGCACATTTTTTAGTAAATAAAAAATTATTAATTTTTGATTCTTCAGTGTTTAATAAATCATCGTTTTTTGTTTAGTTACAGTAACTTTTTAACGTAAAAATTGTTAAAAATTTCTTAAAAGGGTCAAAAGTTATCAAAAAATTACTAAAAATTATTAAAAATTTTACTAAATACATGAAAGTTACAAAAAATTATTAAAAATTACTACTTGATTTATTAAATGTATCAAAAAATTATACCTAATAACTTTTAAGAGAAAAAAAAAAATCTAAAAAATACCAAAATTTGCATGTAATTGACTAGTCTAATAGGTGCCAATGCAATAAGACAAGAAGTGATTCCCTTTTTGCCTCCGGCATAGGTCGGTTAGAGAAAGAGCGAGATAGTAGCTAACCGCGATAAGGGTTCGATACATATTCCGCGATTTATTTCCTTCACCATAATTCAGAACAAGGCGGTAGGAGTCTCAGGACGAGAGTTCCACCCCGAGAAGTGACCCTTTCTTACCTCGTCCAGAGTCTCAGCACTCTTCCTCAAACCAAAACCGGGTACATCGTAGTGAATGGGGTGGCAGGACCTGGGATCGGCCAGACCACAACCCCTTTCGAACCTTGTTCGTCTTCCAAGATCCCATCACGCTCACACCGAACCGGCCTTCTAAACAGCAGAGGGAACTTCCATAACTTCCAGCCTGGACGGGCTTCAAAGCATTTCCATAGCGAAGATCACTCTGAGCTGGGAGCACTATGAAGGGTCAATTTCCATCGTCGGAGGCACGCACAACATCAAGCCATCCGATCGCCCCGTTGTCGGAGGCGCTCTGGACTTCATGTTCGTCCAAGGCTGTATAACCTCGTTTCCGTTAGATCTGCAGCGGCTCACTATTTCTTACGTACAAGATCGAATTTCACCTCCACTGGCCTCCATTCGCGGTGAATAAATCCTCTAGGACTCCTAGGTATGGTTGGTTCCGGGTCGGAGAATTCAAAATTCCTGTTCATCAAATTCAAATGCAATAACGAAATTTCTTGTTCTGTCAAGTTGTCGTGTCTAAGAATGAATGAACGTGGGCTGATGCATGTTATCAAGAAGTGTATTTACTCATGCAATCCATTTTAAGTAGCAAAGTGGAATTAGAACTATAAATTTGTGCATCTCCATATTTTCCTTTTTGTGTCACAACTTTGGCCATTTAATTTTCAACTAAGAGTTAATTTGAAAAGTATAAAAGTTAACTTTTTAATAGGTAACTACTTAACTACTAACAAGTTAATTTTTTTATATTTGAGAGAGAAAAAAATTAATTTTTAATAGTTAATTTTTTAATTTCTTATTAATTCGATAATTTTATCCTTTAATATTTAAAAAAAAATATAAATTTAAAATATAAAACGTAAGAAGGTAATTTTAATCATTTTAATAAAAGATAAAAAGTTAATAACTAATAATTGAAAGTACCAGCTACTGCCAAACTAGCCTAGGTGGTAGTAGAGCTAGCCCACCATAATTTCCAACACAATGCTATAATAGTAGAATGCTGGACAAGATTATGGAACATGGGGAAGCAATTCTCTATTTCCAAAACCAACTCACCTTGCCTCAGCGACATATAAATGTAAGGAAGAATCCAACCATGACCACTAACAAAGCCAGGTGAAAGGACCGCAGAATACATAAATATATGTCATTATTATCTCATAATTGGGAAAAAAAAAACTTGTCTTCCTAATTTTTTACCAATAATTAAATTTATTATCAAAAAATTCATTTTAAGCCAAAAAAGAAAGGAAAGAAAAAAAAGTAGAAGGTTAGTTTAATAACATAATATTTCAGAGTTCGACACCGTTGTCAACCTTAAATGATGCTAATATTTTGAGGAAACATTAATTGAGGTGGAACAGCAACCATATTTTAAGGTTTGCAAATGTAGTGTATTTCGTCCAGGAAAATGACCTGAATTTGTATTTGTAAAGGTATATTTTCAAATTCATAATTATAATTAAAGATGAAAACACACACACACACACACATGAAATTAAACATATCTTCTTGTAGTGGAAACAGTCTAGGCATCAAATCCATGGCATAATATAGCTCACATGGAAGGCAACTGCTGTCAGTAATGGGCGAGTACACAGATCTTATATAGATCTTGCACTTTGCTGGCTCTGAGAGTACAGGCGTGGATCTGTTTGAAGATATTAAAAGGTAAAGATCATGGAATCCCATAAAGATCATGAAGAGCTATGCTGGCCAATACTCACACCACGTAATGGAAGATTAAGATTAAAATATTAGACACTTTTTTCTGATATTTTCAGTGAGCCTTCAAATGTGTGTGTATTCATATGTTTTGTTGTTGTGGTGGTGGTTGTTTTGGGATTGGTGGCGATTAGGATCAGACCAGACTGGCTGGGCCGGTCTGATCGAAAGCTGGCAAGTCCGCCGGTTTCCAGTTTGGATAACTATGCATGCAACCAACCAACGAACCACCCACCCACCAGGGCTCTTTTGTATCCCTTAAAAAATTTAAAAAATTTTTAAAATTTTTTAATTATATTTTAATTTTATACCATATTAATCATTTCTTTTAATTTTTTTTTGGGACTCCAAACAAAAACACAATAGGTAATGAGAAGTAATTTTTTTTTTTATTTTTATTTCTTTTTGATGCAAGGCTTTGGACTCATTTTTAGGTTGTAAACTCTAAGATCCCGTTTGGCAATACTGTCGTTTTTCTGTTATTATTTCTCGATTGCCGTTTCATGTTTTGTGTTTTTTATTGTCATTTTTTTTCTTGAAATAAAAACTGAAACAGCGTTTGGAAACGTAATTTTGTTTACAATTATTTTTTTTATTTTCAGAAAATATTTAATTATATTATATTAATTTATTATATTATAATATATTATATTATATATATAACAATATAATATATTATTATAATAATAATCTATAATATAATAAAATATAAAA
>JAVXUM010000001.1:39292686-39302845 GCA_035590655.1 Pouteria glomerata
TCAATCACAAAATTTTTTAGGGGGGGGGGGGGAGAGGAGGGGGGAAGGAACAGAAAGAAAGTGGTCACTTGCAAAGGGAATGAAGCATGACCACTTTCTGATTCCCTTTTGCAAGCAACCACTTTCTTATTTATTTTAACTTATGGGGAATATAGTTGTCAAATCTAGATTTGTATCATGAATCGAAATCCTAGATTTGAGCATCGTAAATCCTAAGATTCAGAGCATTATTATATTTGAAAATTAATAATTTAATATAATCACATCGTCTAAATGGGAAAAGGCTAGCCTTATAACTAGACATCCGAGTTCAAGTTTAATAGATAGTGTTTAAGTCGCTTACAAAATCTTCAGAAAACAAGGGATCTAAGAAGATTTCAAAGGTAGTGTTTTAGTTTATTAAAAAGTATTTAGAAAGCATAGGATTTACAAGGAATTCAAAGACAGTGGAGATTTCAAAGACAACGGGGTACCAAAAGTTTAAAACAACTTAATGTGAAGATTTGTAGGTCCTGTAGGATTCGTAGATCTCTTACAAACCTCTCCAAGAAGAAATTGGACTTTTTTTTCAAATAATCTAAATGACCTAACCTGAATCTAGGTCTACTTCCCTATTTCTTGAATCATAAGAATCGTAAGGTTCTCTACAAATCGGGTAAATATGATTCCAATTCACCACGATTCATAACTCCATTCAATTTTGACGTAAGATATGAATCCATTACATAGTGCACTGTCTCAAACCATAATATTGAATCATTCATACAATTTTAACAACTATGATAAGAAAATGACAAGGCTGAGTTACAAAAACTCTTTCAACAATTCATAAGCTATATTGACAGTTTAATCTCATTTGATCTGGTCAATTATAGAGTGAGAAACCATTTAGATCACTAGTATGCATTCATCATACATATTGAGGCATTAGGGATCCAACTTAAAATGTATCCTGTTTGATAGCCAATAAACATGACTAAATACAGGTGCAAATTTGACTAGCAAATGACAAGAGGTCCGTAAATTGGATTATTATCAACACCAAATTTAGGACTACAAACGAATCAAACGTTTGACAAGTTGCCCACGAACGAGTTCGTTAAGAGGTTGTTTATGTTTGTTCAACAAGCTAAATGGACAAGCTAGAACACATTTTTTAAACTCAATAAATAAATGAGCCAAGTTCAAATAAGGGTAAGTTCGGCTCGATAAGCCTCACAAACAAGCACATTTATCATTCACAAGCAGTCTTGTTTAAACATTTATGAACAAACTTTTTTATAGCTCATGAACAGTCTCATTTTAACGATTCCGAACAAGATCATGAAAAATCTTTACCATTCATGAAAAAAAATGTTAAAAAGTCAGATTAAACAAGTTAATTTAAAACATGTTGGTAAGTTAGAGGTGTAGTTTGTTTGTATTGGTAAACTTGTTTCACTAATGGGCACACAAGCAAGCTCATCAAAAAACTTGTGAGTAGGCTCAACAAAAGTTTGCAAATAGGCTTGAGAAAAGCTCACGAAGTAGGCTGGAAAAAAGCTCACGTGTTGGCTCATTTGTTGTAACCGAACCAAGTTCAAGCTTGCCTATGGACTAATAAGCGAAGTTCTAATACAAGATTTCATGCTTGAGCTCACCAAAAATCTTAATAAGCAAGCTTGAACACAATAGTTAAAACTCAATAAAAGCTCAGCTCGAGCTTGTCAAAGACCTTAATAAACAAGCTTGAATGCCCCAACACTCGGCTTGTTTGGAAACCTAACCAAATCTCACATATTGAATGATTTAGATGTAACAAGAAACATTTAATTTAACAATAGAAAATGATGTGTAATGAGAAGGATGAAAATATTCAAAATCAATTTCATATGTATCCTTTAGACTAATATATTCTAGAGTAAATGACATGTCTAAAAGCACAAACATGTATTCACGCATATGTACAATACTTCAAGGCATGTCAATGGAAAATTACCTGACAAAATCTCCTTTCAAAGCAGGAGTACCAGAATACTGGATGCTTATGTCATCTCCATGGTTTGCCCACACTGCAAATTGGAGAAAGGCACCAAATAAGAAAAGGGAGGGGAGAGGGGGAGTACATGAGGTTTAAATAAAAGAAATCCAGAAAATGTGCCACAGTTTATAAAATCCATAAAATAATAATACATAAGTGGCATGTGGCATTAAATAAAAAAGTAACAAATCTTAAACATGCAACTCATCTACTAGATATAGAAGTGTCGATGATAATTAAGTACTCACAAATCTTAAAATTTTCATCAAAATTTGGATGTGTACTGATGTTTTCTTCAGCATCAAAAATACCGAGTCTTCTAAGTTGAAATTCCAACATTTTTCGGCCAATCATGCTCTGCAACAATAACTTGTGTTACCGTTTCCAGAAGAAACAAAAGAATATTTTCAAAGCAGGACTAGAAAAGAATTTCAAAACTTGCTTGAATACAGAAGATATATGCTAATTTGGATAATTATCATAAATCAATACCTTGTTGCTGACGACTATTGACAATAAAACTACATGTACAGTACAACATATGCAAAAGAAGACGTAAAATTCAGATGGACTGGCTTAGCCATTTCCACTAAGTTCATGATCTCCAAATATTTCCAATGTGAACATTTTAAGTTCAAAACATAGTTGCCAAGATGGGAACAAAAGTGAGAAATGATGCAGGAAATCAAATTGCATACCACGACCAAAAATATTATGGAAAAATGCTAGGTGATATAAAATTGATTAAAATATTTATAAGAAAAATTGTTGAGAACCATAAAAATAGCAATATAAATATCCATTCACTTTCATTATCAATTAAAATACTAATGCTAAACCATGTATAGAAACATATTAGAATAATTACATATTATAGTTGAAACATAAGATACGAGAGCGTGAAAAAGGATAGAAATTGTAAGCAACATGTTTCTAGCAAGTTTCCACGAAATTTTTCAAGAGTTTCTGAGTAGTTTCTTTAAGCTGCGTTGGAATTTCTGGATGTCTCAGAATTGTTCACCGAATGAAGAGTTCAATTTTGTCTTGTTTGTATAGTTGGGTGATAAAGGTAACAGAACCAGGTTTACACTTTGTTGAGAATATGATTGCATGGTGGCGTTTAGGACATTTTTTGCTCTTTATACTTTGTACTTTGACTGGCATTCCCTTAATGCCCCTTTTCAATGAAATTATTTATTCATTAAAAAAAAAAATTCGTAAAAATTTCATAGAAGTTTCATTTTCATTCCTGAAGCAAGTTTCCTCTCTCAAAGAGAGTTTCCCTGTAACTGTGGTTCAAAATACCATTTGGATATATGTTATTCATGGTTTTGTTTCATGCAAAACTTTGCTAACTTCTAAGCTCTCCTCGCAGCAACAACTTGTGGAAACTACAAAGTGAAAGGAGTATGATACATAATGCCAGATTGATACTTAGATCGAAACAAAATAAATAAATAAAATAAAAGGCCAAAGAAGAAACATGATCATTAATTCAGATAATTTAATAAGGAGAGGGCAAGTACGAGTGAATAGGTGTAACCTGTGTAAAGAATAGGGAGAATACATTGACCATTTGTTTATTCATCGCAGCTGGAGTAAGAGTTTGTGGGAGTTGATACTATCCCTATTTCGCATCCCATGGGTGTTCCCAAAAATTACATGGTCTCTACTTTGTGCGTGATGAAGTCGCAAAATAAACTGTGATCAGCAAAAGTTGGAGAGTTGTTTCTTTTTGTCATTTTTGGCTTGGAGAGTTGTTTCTTTTTGCCTTTTTTGGCTAACTTGGAAAGAGAGAAATAGTAGAATTACCTTTGTATAAATTCAAGAGTCTTTTTGTCTCCACTTTGTATTGTATTAGGGCATAGGGTGTTGATACGAGTTCGGAATCTATTTTGAGATTTACAAAGGGAACAATAATATAGTCCGGGGGGTTGTATACGTTACTCTTAGGCATTGTGTTAGTGCCTTTTCATGAACAAAATGCTTTTATTTGCATAAAACAAAAAATTAATTCCAATAACGCAAAAGATTTCCAACTATATTTTACAATGTAGCATAAAAGGATAAAAAAATTCATCCTGATTGACATTGACAGACCTGGGTAACATTTGTACGGTCCAAGCAATCAATACAATTGGTCCTTACAACTCCAAATTGGTCCTCAACTTTCTCACCTTTGTCGTTCAAAAGAAGGTACCTACCATTTGAAGCAACATATGAAACAGAAAAAATAAAAAATAAGTAAATAAATAAATAAAAATAAAATTATCAACTCACAAGGGAATATATGGAACTGTATCAGAAAATGGTAAAGAAAAACCAAATTAGATATGTTCATTTAAAATGCCTAAACTCTTATTGAATGTCAAAGATAAATAAATAACTAGATCAATCATCACGATGCATTAAATAAGGTAGTTAGGAGGATCAAGGGTGAGCCTTAGACTGCAACATTGCAATCTAGAAGTCATGGGTTCAAAACTCAGAAATAGTCCCTTCAATTACTGGGGGTAAGACTACATACATTGCCCCTCCCCAAATCTATGACAAATGGGAGCGTTGTGCACTCTATCATTTACTTAATAGGATTAACAACACATGGTGTGAGCAATTTATTTCAGCTGCTTACACCTCTCTCTCTCTCTCTGCTCTTGGTAATTATCATAGGCAGTATTTTAAAACCCATGCTGGTCTGCAAACTGGAAAAATGGCCAGGCCAAGGGTCACTTCGACCATCAAGTCAATCAGAATTAAACTACGACACCACAACTACATCATATATATATTAGAAACATAGAATTCCAACGAAAAGAAGTGTAAATTTTCTAATATACTTATCGAAAACTTTTTCCTGATTTTTATATAATCAAAACAAGATAAAAACAAAGAGTGGCTCATATTTTTCTTCTTCCACAGCTTGCAGCAAATCTATAATGGCCCTTTTTCCTAAATGATAGCCAATTTCACCCTCTCAATGGTTTGATAATATACAAAAGAATACCAAAAGTAAATATTGACAAAAGAGGGCCTTTGGCAGGTTAACAAATTGCAATAAAAAAGTAGATTATTCTCACATATCAGAAAAATTTGCTGAATTAATTTTCAAATAATCACAATAACATTGTAATAGTAGCCCGCGAGGGTTAAGCGAAGGCTGAGCCTAAGGCTTGGGTGTTCCACCTAAGGTCGAGAGTTCGACTCTCACCTGAGTGATCCCTCACTTATCGGAGTGCATGGGTTGCGGGCTCTTGCGTACTCCCGGAGTTTCGAAGCTGAGCCGAAGGCCCAGGGGGTTTTTCCGTACCAAAAAACAAAAATATTGTAATAGTAGTAGTTGTAGACTAGTAGTAGTGGTAGTAGTACTGCTGCAGCTACTGCTACTACTACTACTAATAATATTAAATTTCTGAACAAAGTTGAAATGGTGGGGATTTTCACCCAAGATAAGTAAGAACTCCTCAAATGGATGTAAAGAATGAATCTAGATCTTCCTCAACCATCAGTGTATTTCCATCGTTAGATCTTATCCTCACCTTTTATGATATCTCCATAATACTCACCTATTAGTCTTCTCTCCAAACTTATGTTGCATGGACTTAGACATGTACAACGGATACGGATATGCATCTAGGCATTAGACCTCTCTAAACCCTCAATCTTGTGATATTGGAATGTGTCCAAAAGTTGGCATGGATATGTATAACCATAAGTAACATTTAATATAGTGTAAATATATGCATATACTAACCTAAAATATGATTATTATTGAAATATGTACAGACTAAATCTTCAATCCATGTGTAACCCTAGAAAATTTTATTTGCTATCAAATGTAAGTTGTCAGTATCCCAAAAATCCTTAGATATTGGATGATCCAAGAATCTAATTTGGGCACGAGAGTCCATGCAAACATGCATATCATACACCTTACCCACATGTCATTTTTTGGTGGATATGGACCACGATACATTGGAAGAAATGGAAAAATCCACAAGGAAATACAACTCTAGATGCGTGCTCATTCAAATATTTTTGCTGTCAACACACATACATGCAACTAAATCCATAAGACTTGCACCATTGTCAACTATCATTGCCATAGGAGAAAAGATGCCTTCTTGATGTAAGAGCCATAATGTAGATTTTAGTTGGATTGGGAATGTCCAATTTTGTTGAACCAAGAACAGATTTTGTGAGTGGATGATTAATTGGAAATTCAAAACGTCTTGAAGAAAAAGCAGTGGTATTTACATAAATGGTTTTTAGGGGATTTCCAGACTGTTGTATTTTTTTCAAGGGTAATCCCCGGATTGATTACTTGATCAGTTCCCGTGTTTCTGGATTGAACTAGTCAAGAATCAAAATTTCTTTTCAAGGACGTTTTGTTTATCAT
This sequence comes from Pouteria glomerata, assembly GCA_035590655.1. NCBI lineage: Eukaryota > Viridiplantae > Streptophyta > Magnoliopsida > Ericales > Sapotaceae > Pouteria > Pouteria glomerata. Next base: position 39,299,103 of record JAVXUM010000001.1, read on the forward strand.
CGAAACATAATTGTTTTGAATATTTTGGAAATCTTTATAAAAGTGATAGGATATATGAAAATATTTAAATTTTCAATGTATAGACTGAGGAATGTTCTTTTATCCATTTTTTATAGATGGATAAAGGGGAGGCACCCCGACCTAAGATTTATTATCTTCTACTGAGCAAATGGTTGTCTAATTGGTGGACCTTCCCATGTCTTTTTTGTACAAGGGTATCCCTCCTTTGATGCCTTTTTAATCAATAATATTTACTTGATAAAAAAATATCAAAAAATACATAAAAATGTTTAGAAGCATAATTTAAGATCTGTCTAAAAGTATGAAAGCCGAACAATAAATTAATTAAATAACATTTTATTTGATATGTGATGTTGCATTTTGGTGAGTTTTATTGTTTTTCAACGGAAACATGAAAATTATTACTCTCACAAGGTTTGATTTTTTGACTTTTTCATGGAAAAGAAATGAAATTTTTTTCCTTGGTACTAGCTGATTCAATTTGATTTCTATAACACTCATCACAAGTTACCAAAATGCAAAATAATATGTTTGCAAATTTGTTAGCCACTATGGATGGCTAACCAAGCAGCGCATGTTTACAATCAAATGTAACCACTTGAATTTGCCTTGATAATCGTATTAAATAAAAAAAATGCAGAAGCAAAACTGGTATACAAGTCCATAGTCGGTAAGTAAAATCATCTCCACGTGTATACAGTGATTGAAAAATCATTCAATAACACTGTAAAACCTAAATACTCAATTACTCATTGCCATTGAGAAGAATCCATACCTGTTTTTAACAAGGAAATCCTCAATTTGTTCATACAAGACAGAGAGGCGCTCAAAATGAACGTGACCACAAATATGATGAAAATCGAAGTGCAAATATCTACAAATTTAATTAGGTATTAAAATTATATAGAATAAACATAGTTAATAAAAAGGCAAAATGAAAGGGGATCCTACCTCACATCATCACTAACAACATGCTGCATTGCACCTGAAAACTTTTCACTTAAGCGTCCTTCGCCCCCATGCTGATAAAGAAACAAAGTTATTTTAAGAATGAATAGCTCAGCAAGTACGAAATTGTACAAATCACACTCTTTATGCCAACCAACCTGCTATACACCTAACCGCCCCAACAAAACCACCTGCCAAATGCAGGCATCTATCCGAACAAAGAACTACTTTATTTATTCATCTATTAATATTTCCAAATTTAATCACCTAGAAAATCAGTTAGATAGGTCAGTTTTGCAATTAATCAAGCAAAATGCTCAAGCTATAATATATCTCAAGCTCTCACAAGCTTCACTGGGGCTAAAGAGTTGAAGGTCAAAATACAATTTCCCCAGACCTGGGTCATATTGTTTTAAGATTTCTTATTGTCCTTTATTCAGCTGCACTTACAACAACCATGTATCACAACCTCGAATGCATTCAATTATTTTTGATATTTTAGCATCTCTGACTAATGATTTAATATATGATATATCATAATCTATTTAGAAAAATGAAGGTACGCGTGGAAGGTCGGGACGCAAATGGATGTCCCGATTGTCCGGTAATAATGCTATACATTGTTAATGGCAGAGAGACACCGGAGGCGGATGGGGTGAGAGCTGGGGCAGCCTGGAGCGATGGAGAGAGGGTTCTTGTTGGCTTTTTGGGTGGAGTTGAAGGTGAAGGGGTTAATCCTTTTTTTTCCAGTCTTTGGGGATGTTGTGAGTGAAGGTATTTATAGCGAGTGAGTCAAGACAAAGAGGCTATCCTACACGTGCTAAGGACAATAGTCCTTTAGCTGCGTGATCTGCTCTGCAAGGCCTGATACGTTGGCAGGTAAAGGTATTCTGGCCAAGCAGAGAGAGCAAACATGCTTGATCGCCTAGTACACAAATCATGGCTGTACTGGTAACAGAAGGGTTGTAGGGTGGAGGGTGAGTTTTGTCATGTAGTAGTTTTCTCTCTCCTTGGGCTGATCAATAATGTATGACGGACCCCCAACTCTAGCCACCAAGTTGTTTGTCCTCGGATGGTCCCGTGGGTAAGTGTGTGCTAGTGAACCCTTATGGGTGATTCTCAGGCCTCGCTCCTAACCTCAGGATAAGTGTGAGGTCTGAAATGCCCCTTGACTTCGAAAGCCCTCGATGAGGGTAGTGCGACTGGAGCAGGTGGCGCAGCGAGCGCGGGTAGCACCACCTTACTTGGTGAAGGATAACGCGCCTTCACTCTGGACACCCACAATACGCAATCTCTTTGATAATTATTAAAATGGATATAAACACATGGGATAACTAATCTATAACATTACTGAGTTTTCCCCAATTATCGCGAGGTGTATACATGCATGTAAAAGTTCTTTATCATCAAAAAAATATTCTGCAAATACTAATAACATCAGGAAACAATACCTACCTTGTTGACAAGATCAACAGCTAACACATTTCCATATTTTTTTCTTAAATCCAGAAAGTGTCGCTCTACTACTCGAGGCTGTAGAAAGTTTTGGTCGAAGCAGTGAATTAGAGCATAATTGAAAAAGGGGAAAACACAAAGGATAAAGGGACAAACAATTAAACTCACTGCTTCCTCAGGTCTCACAATCTCAAACTTAGGCTTATAAGTCAAATCAACAATTTGTTCCCAGAGTAATGGAATTGACCCTCGAACCTGCAAGACAATTTTTTAAATAAACCAAAAGCAACAGTAATCTACAATAGCTGCTAATATCTGCAGTCTATGATCTATCAGGGTAAGGAAAAAATATACATATAAACATTTTCTGTCTGACATTTATGAGGATGATTATTAACCTTCACAAATTTTGATAACAGACAGCTTATGAGGACTAGTACCTTGTTGGCAAATATGAATTATCTCGGAGAAGATCGTGATAGAAGTAATTTTTTCGTATCAGAATGTATATATGGACTTACCAATTAGTGCCAAGAAAAAGAAAATTAAAGGAGCTTTATAGTAGTTACTTACCAATTTAAACCTTAAAGATGTACAACAGTCTCCTATTAGTATTTTTTGTTTTTTTATAAATTAAAATTTTTGTTAAAGACAAATAGAGGCATTAAGGAAATGCCTACTGAAACACAAAAACCATCCCTAGACTAAACAGGGATATTCTCAACAAAGGTGAGCAAGAAGAAAAAACCACCCCACCAATCAGCTAGCCATACAAAATTGACAAATGTAAACTTCTTCTCGGTAAAGACATCTCTATTCTTTGAAACGTTCTTCAATTTCTTTCCTTTGAAATCAACATGTTAGACTTTTAGCTACCATCTCACCTAAAAACATAAGATATTGGAGAAGGGGCAACTTTGTTATTTATATTAACTTATTTCCTCTCAATATGTCAAAAATATAGAAAAATGAGCTGCTCACCAAGTCTTCCACTGATACAAACTCGTTTCATAACCCCACTAGGAACTTAACAAATTCTTGGCATTCATTGGAAACAACAATTGTACACCAATAATGGATAACAGCAAGTCCCACAAACAATGTTAAAAAATGTGATCAAAGAATTTCCCCCATTCTTTACACAGAAAACACCTATTAACTATCATGCCCTCACACCTAAAAATTATGAAAGTAAGAATTCTCTCTCTAACCACACACGAAACCCTCCCCCCCCACCCCAAAAAAACCAAACCAAACCAAACCAAACCAAACTAAGCCTCTTCCCACTAGGTGGGGTCGGCTATATGGATTTGACGACG
>JAVXUM010000001.1:39302945-39321910 GCA_035590655.1 Pouteria glomerata
TAGCTTTCTATTTTGGACTAGCTTCCTCGCCCCCCTCACTCGTCCACGAAAGTGAGAGAACCCTTGCCTATTTAACATTGCACCCGGGCACCGATGCAGCGGTCCTTGCTTACTTATTACTGTACTCGGACCATACAGCGCGTCGCTAAGGTTGGTACGCTCCAACGAATACACACACACACACACACACAAAAAAAAAAAAAAAAATACACACACACATACACACACACACATGCACTTTTGAAGTCACCCTTGTCCTCTAAATCTTCTCTCACAGGAACTACACCTCGCTTCTCCCAATCAACTTCAAAAATGAGCCATAGCTCTCCAATTCTCAAGCAAAGAGATTCCTACAGAGGGTGACATTAGAAAAGGAGCCACAACAGTCTCCTACTAGTAGTGAGCAAAAATCTGAAATATGGGCACAGCAGAAAGTAGGTTTTGAATGTCAGTTTTTCAAATGGTTTTTGTGGCCGGCAGTTCGATAAGCTTATGTATTTTCAATGGCTGGTAATGATCTTTAAAGAGCTGGCAGATTGAAGTTTATTGAACAAGATAACAAAAGTTCTTGAAGGCTGTTTTGGAATACCAAGTCTATAGGGTGTTATTTCCAGCTGGCTGTTGAACCTCTTCTTTCATGAGTGTAGTATGCCCTCTTATTTTTAGGACTGTTGGACAGCCAATCGTGGTGCTTTTTAAGATGTTGAGGAGATCACAATCCAGAAAGGGGAGGACAACGCCTTCGTTTGCAAAGGATCTACTAAATGAGTGTTCACTATTTCTCTGATAAACACAAACACCAACACGATATGACATGGATGTGCTGACTCAGAGACCTTAAAAAAATACAGGTGCTAACCAAAGTTGCAAGTAGTGGAAATCCAAGCTAGGGGACCATTCCGTTGACTCATACTGATGAAATTTTACTCCACAAGAAATTAAACAAAAAGCTGTTGAATTGGCATTTAGTTCAATCAGATTATTCATTAGGATATGGTTTGATGGTTGAGGCCTCACTTTAGAGGCTTTTGCAATGCATTAATGATTCAAAGACAATTCTATGAGCATAGAGCTGGAATTTGTTTTCCTTGACCCATTATCGTTGTTCCAAAACAAGTTTACTTGGCTATGTGCAGCTTAAAATTGTAATTTTGAATAACGGCACTAAAATCGCCTTTTGCCAAAACGATTTTGAAATCATCTTTTATGAAGTTATCTTCACTTTAAAAACCAGAATTCAACTCCTTTTGATCTCCTTCACTTTGCTGTCTTCAAATTACTTCTCTCACCAATCATCAAAAAGAAAAATTCCATTGGAGTCATGGAAGCTTGGCTCGTCCTCCATGTGTGTATTTAAAATAAGCCTATGATGTTATGTGAGAGGCATACCAGGAGTTTCAAAGTTGTGTTTTCGAATGACTTCAAAGTGCAAGTATTTTAAAGAGGACAATTAGAAAGTTAGAACTCCATATTTGATAGTTTTAAAGAATTATACCAATTGAGCAATCTAGTCAATGAGTGCGCTAAATCACCAACTGTCCCAAAAGCTTAAATTGTTAAGAACTGGTCTAAACAATATGTATCAAGCTAACTTAAGAGTGTGCAACTCATGAATTGATTTTATTTATTTAACAAATAGTTTAGGGGATAAACGGATGGCCCTACGACTTGTAACTTCATTTGGGAGTTAGGCTTCTAGGCCCAATTTCAGGCCAGCTAGGACTTGAGTCACAATACAATTCAGATATATAGCGTAGGCCTGGCCCATGGCTCCTACAAACAATCCATGTCCAGAAAATTCTAAAAAAATTCCAAATATACACACAACCCATGGAACATTAGAAAACATTTAGAAAGCCAACTAAATTAATACTTTAACCTAAATAATTGAATAAGACTCTACTAAGGCTAAGAACTTTATTATACATGGTTTTAGTTTGGCCCAAGTATTGGCTTCAAATGTCCAAATTTTGACACCTCCTTGTTCCCTTGTTCTTGTCATGTATTGCATCACAACATCCTGTTCAGCAAATTTAGAACTCAGGAGTGAATCTCCTCTCTGTTATGCCTTCTCACATTCCACAATATCTATGGCTACACTCATTCGACAGTAAAGTACATCTTTGATGCCTTCATAATGTAACTAACATATTAAGCCTTGGTATTGCAAGGCATCAAATATTGTTGCAAATTCTAGTAATTTAACCATGGGACTTAAGTAGATTACCTTTCTTTTTTTTTTTTGAATAATTAAAAAAAAAATGAAAAAATGAAAAAACAAATTAGAGAAAATCGACTAAAGATGGATCGGTTATATTAGAAGGCGTCCAACAGAGGCACCGATTAAAAGGTGTGAAAGCATGGAGATTGCCAGGAATAATAGAGGGAGAGGGAGACTCAAGAGCAGTTAAAAAGTAACTATTAAACATGACATTATCTACATAGATTTAACGAAGGATATGGCTCTTAATAGATTTGATTGGCGTCGTCAAATCCATATAGCTGATCCCACCTATTGGGAAAAAGGCTTGGTTTGATTTGTTTTGGTTGAATAGAAAAAAATGATTAAAAGGCATCAAGCCTAAATTATAGGGATTAGTCTTGGAAGTTATCGAGTTGCTTAAACTAACTTTTGAAATATCTTTACACTTATTTTGTATGAAGATTGCACCTCTGCCTTCCATCAACAAGTCACACTCTTCTTCTTGAATAATTAAATATATTAGCCTCAACATGTTATTTAAGAAAAGCCAAGCAATTTTTAATACTACAAAACTCAGTAACATTCTCTGCTTTTCTCCATACAGAGTGGCTATGGCGTGGCACTGTATCTAAAACGTTAACATATACAAAGATTCCGAACTGAGAAACAAAGGATCTTTAGCAATTAGGTTCTTTTCTCAAACTTTATGCTTCTTTCAGCGGGAAAAGAATGAACAAGGAGAAAGCCATTGATAGTATATACGCATATAGAAGGAAAATATTATATAAAATGAGTACCTGCACAAATGATGCCTAAAACATTAACATAAACAAAGATTCTGAACCGAGAAAGAAAGGATCTTTAGCATTTAGGTTCTGTTCTCAAGCTTTATGCTTCTTTAAGGGGGGAAAAAATGAACAAGGAGAAAGACATTGATGGTACATATGCATGTAAAAGGAAAACATTATATAAAATCAGTACCTGCACAAATGATGCCATATGTCCATTCAACTGCATGATTTGTTCACTTTCCACAAAATTAGCAACATACCCATCAGAATCAGCTCCTCTTCTCCACATTCGAGTGCCTTTGAGAAAAACAACGTTACAATCAACTACAGTAGCGTGGAAATGGAGGCCAAAACTCATACTTCATATCAAATGATATTTATCTTTAGAAATCTCATCCCGATGGCACAAGCTAGCAAATAAGAACCATGAACTAGGCAAAGGAAAAATGAAAAGCCAACAACCAGTTTTGTACATTTCATTTTTGTTTTTAGACAAGTGAGTTTGGTACATTCTGTCCTACTATATGGACTTAAAGCTAGCTACGAAATGCAAACAGCATGACACGCTGGACCATAATTAACCATCTAGAAGCCCCAACAGAAATCATGAACTGAGATATCAAAATGGATCAAAGGCATAAAGGATTTAATGAGTCTCAAATAGGAGTTTCAATGATGTATTTGAAAGCTCTAACACGGAAAATATCGTTCCATTCTAAAACGTAGTTAGGCATATGATTTTACCGTATCAAAGTGAGAACAGTTGTTGGTAATAAAATAATATGAACAACTTCTAGATCAGTCAACAGGATTGAAATGATCCATGCCATGGGATGCCAACCAGTGGGAAGGGGAACTATGACCATAGAATAATTTTATTTAGTAATCCGATGCCACAACACATTAAATTCTCCAGACAGCATGAGTTAGTTCCTTGTCATACCAAGTGGAGTTGAGCTTTTTCACTTGCTATTATACAAATATCTTCCTACAGCTACCTAAACTTGAAGAAAAATATGGAATGCTCAGTGTTTTCAGAAACTAACGACCAGGGAAAAGTGGAACCATGACCCAAGAAATAGTTTTATTTAGTAAGCTGATGCTACAGTGTATTAAAAGAATAAGTTAGTAACTTGTTGTAATAAGTGGAGTGACAATCTTCCTTAACTTTCCTCTGTTCATAAATCAGTGTCCTAAGCAACATGTCCATAACAAGCAGCATTATCGCCTACCTCTTAACAGCATTACACTGGAACTAGTTTGGGAAAAATAAAATGAACAAATAAACCACAAGCAGAAGTTAAGAATTTAATACCAGTTCTCCTGGTGCATCTTCGTGCAATCAGAGTAACATCAATAATGTCTTTTCCAATAGCTGCTTGAAAGTTGTGAAAACCTGATGTTCAGTTAAGGCGTAACTTCAAAAGGAAATACAATACACCCTTATGAATGAGCTGAACTACATTAGCTAAAAGTTAAATATGCATAAGCCACCAATAGCCAACTACCAATGAGAAAAGGATACTCCCTTCGAGAACAGGAAGCAAGTATGGATCAAGCTGCACATATAGGATTTTATAATCAGTGAAATGTAAGTGTGAATGCATTCTGTTAAATGGAACATAATGCTTAACCATGGATGGCAGTGAATCCACCTTATTATCTATGAGTACTTCCAACATATAGTTGTTCCAGAGAAACCTAGGGTCTGCCTGCGTAAAACATTACGTAACCATGAGACAGAGACATACAGAATGAAAGTTATGGACATAAAAGTTCTGAAACCATTACTTATGTATTGTAGACCTAACCAACATGTACAAAACACTAATTGTTTAAGAACCCAATACAAGTTCAAGGGGAAAAAGTGAAAGGCTTACCTGTCTCCAAAGAGGAAGCAGCTTTGACTCATCACCTAAATTATGCAGTCGTTGTGAACTGCAAGCCAAAAACCTCAAGGTATTGACTATAAACAATATCAACATGATTTTCATTGATGACTGAGATAATGAATACACCAACAGTATGGTGTTGTACTTCCGTACATCCAACATCACATTGACTCTTCTAAAATTGTCAAGTAACCATGCCGGACACTCATAGTTTGACTAAGTATGTAAGACATGAATCCAATATATAGTTTGACATCATCCATTTTTACTAGATAGCTGAATCTCATCAAAACCATGCATGAGAATAAGAATATCATGTATAAAATACTCTTGACAACTCTACTCAACAAAGCCTTTGCACAAAACTAGTTGGGGTCAGTTACATAAATCCTGTCCCTCCATTCATTTTGGTTGTGAAAACCGTTTTATGCTAAAATAAATAAATATTCAAGAAATCCAAAATTGTAGCTGTATCCTAGTATCATTGGACATAAGAATTTGATTATCAAACACTTACACAGATACCTGCACTTGATATGCGTGACCATGTCCATGAAATATAGTATCCATGTTAGGTGTCGAGAGTATATTCAACAAGAATCCCTTGCATTGATTTTCCTTTAACCACTACTTTTCAGGGACTAGCAAAACTCTCAGTCCTTAAATTTAAGGGAAAAAATAAGAACCTACAAAAACAATTCCCGATGTACATGCCTAAGATCAATTTTGCCAAAACCAGATTGGATCAGCATGCGCTAGACCTTTATCTAGTTTGGTCAACAGCTTAGAAACAGGGCCTCTATTATTTAAAAATTAATGAGGTGAAAGCTTGGTTCCGAAGACCTAAATCAAGCACCTCTTAACCGATGTCCATGACATGTAATAACTAAGATATCTTCCGCTTAAACCAATGTTCAGAATACCCACTAATCCAGTCAAGTGACCAGGTCTGTTAATAGGCATCAACCAGGCAGCCATAATTGTCATTGATTCATATCTATTTCTAAAACCAAAAAAGACAGACACTACATAAGACAGTTAAATTATGTATTTTAATTACAGAAACTGTTGATAGTATGACTGTCCCCCATGACTATGTGGAAAATAATAATAATTTCAGGCGGTACATTACAATAACTGTAAGTTAAATGCATACTTCTATAAAATATCAGAGGTTACACTTCTAGGCTTTCAAAATATTAAAACTACATCATTGTATAAAACCATTCCTTTTTTGGATGATTGTACCAATATATGGTTTTTTTTCCATCCCTAAAAATGTTGAGGAGATAATCTCACAGAACTCAACATATGCCAAATAGGATCCATTCTCACTTACCACTAAACTCTCTGCAATTATAGAATACCAACAGGCCACTAAAAGGAAAAAAAAAAAAAAAAAAAGGAAAAGGAATATCATGCAATAAAAAGCAGACAAGGCTACTTTTGCAATAATATAATCGAAAATATGTGAAAATATATATATAAGTAATCAAAATTTCATTAATGCATCAATAAGATGCAAAAATGCGAAGGTGCCTAAATACTCAAAGCTCTATAGAAAACTCAAAAAGAGTGTAAATCTGGGTCCTTACTCCCCATTTAACGAACTGTACAAAATAGACAAAAAGCACCCCTTCAACCTATACAAAGATTTTTCTATATCTATAAAACTCCTTAGATTCCCTTCCTCCCAAATTACCCAAAGAATAGAAAACGGGACTAAATCCCACACTTTCCCCTATGTTTAGGGATTCTGGTTGTCCACCAAGCAAGGAGCTCGTTCTCCTCAAGGCAACCCAAGCTGTCAAATATTGACAGTGCCAATTTCCATAGCTCCTTGACTAACAAGCATTTGCCAAAACTGATCTATTGATTCTCCCGTGCACTTACAAATGCAACATCTGCTCACTATCACCATCCTCCTCCTTATCAGATTGTCAATGGTCAGATTCCTCCCTTGAACAAGGCACCACAGAAAAAGTGACCTTTTGGTGGTACCCTGCACCTCCAGATCTTGGCCCACGTAAAATCCTCTCCCCTGCCCTCCACCGTGACTTTGTAAAACCTTTTAACCCAAAACACACATATACTTGTCAGGACCGCCTCATTTTATCTTCGTAATCTCTCATCTCAACTGAATATAAATGTTGCAGCAACCTTGTGTAGCCTTCCACCTCCCAATCATGCAACTCTCTACGTAACCTGATATTCTATACGAAGTTCCCCCCAACTCAGCTCATGCACTGCTCCCCTGATATACTCTTATTCCAGGCCACCAAGCGGATATCCGGGGATTCATCGCTCAAGCATTTCTCCCCCAGCCACTGTTCTTCCCAGCATTTCACTCTATTGCCCGGCCCTACTACCACTGATCTATATAAATTGAAGCCTGGCCAAAGTACTCTTATGCTTTTCCACACACCTACACCATGGGATCTGACACCGTCTTGGTGGTCCATTTTCCCATATTTAATATTCACCACCTGCCATCACAGCCTTTCCCATATTTATGAGAATCTCCACAACCACTTACCTAAAAGGGTTTTGTTGAATGCCATGATTCTCCTTATACCCACCCCGCTCGCTAATCAGTCTACACACAATATCCCAACTAACGAGGTAAAATTGTCAGTGTATTTACCAAAGGATGACTTTAACTTCTTAAGCTCAGTCACTTGCAGCCTGCAGCTTGCAGAAGTGCTTATTCTAGATAACAAGCTAGTTCACCAAAGTAATGTCCAGTGCAAACAAATATAAACTAACACTATAAATCTAGAAAAATGGAACGAAAGGGCAAAACAATATATAAGAACATAAAGGAGTCACCTCAGGGTTAAATTGACATCATATGAGAAATACAGACCAGGCGTCCTCTCTGCAACACCTAGAAGCCTAGAAAATTCTGTCTCCATCTTTTTCTACCAAAAACAGTTTATTTAACACAGTTAAAAAACAACCCTGAACAATCCAATAATAATAAACAGCAAGAGTATAATAGGTTTACCTGTTCTAAAGGAGAATTTTTAAGGGAATGATCACAAGGAAAGACCTTCAATGATGAAACTTTGAAGATAGGATGACCCAAATAAGATCCAACACATTCACGTTCCATTATGACTAATAAATATGAACCTGAAAGCATAATGGGAAATTTCTAGCCTTGAAGATATTGGACAAATGGCAACTCCAAAATGAATAAAGCTACAGAAATGACGTGAAATTTGGAATTAACAGAACTGACTGATGACCTAATCCACATGTACAAGCAATCCAAATTGCATCATATTTGTCTGGCATACTTTTTTTTAGGTGTTATTTCCAGCTGCTAATTTAAATATTTTTCATTTTATCATTTTGCACTGTGTGTGTGTGTGTGTGTGTGTGTGTTTTGGGTTGGGGGGTCATCATATGTCTCAACAGATAATTAACTTGAACTCTTTGCAAATAGAAGTTCTATTAGTGACACTGCAGTTGCATGCACCTAGCATTTCACCAGTCCTGAAATAAGTTGGAGATTGTGTCATTATAGAAGTTGATGTGAACCCCTAACCTTCCCAAAAAAAAAAAAAACTTGGTGCATGGATGCTGGTGTAAATTAGATTGCTGCAAAAACCATATTTTTACAGGTTCGAAAATGGTTATTAAGAAAATATACACGCTTAATGGACTTTTTCATATAGTTCCTTGTCACAAAAATTCCAAACTGAAGGGCCTAATCATTTTTTATCATTTCCCCTCTGATTGCCAATCCAAGAATCTGACACTTACAGAAGCCATGACATCATTTGAGCCTAATAAAGTGCCCGACAACTAAACTGTCTCGAATAAGAATCTTAATATTAGAAGCCTAGTTCAGAAGAATGAAGTTCTTTTGGATAAATGGTTGTGGCAATTTGCGTGCGAGAGTCTCAACCTGTGGAGGAAGGTTATCATAGCAAAATATGGGCTAGATAAGGGTGAATGGACTATGGGTGTAGTTAAAGGAGCACACGGGTCAAGCCTCTAGAAGTCCATCCAAGGTTTGTGAGAGATATGCTCTAGGCACATAACCAAGGTTGGGAGAGGGGACTGGATTAAGTTCTGGTAGGATATTTGGCTTGAAAATACAACCTTGCATGCGTTGTACTAGGAGATTTGGGAGGTCACCCACCAAAAAGATGGCTTTGTGGGAGAGTTTGGCGAGATCAATAATGGGGAACTTCAATGGCTTATGCATTTAAGGAGAAACCTGTAAGATTGGGAGATAGAAAGCTTGCTGAGCCTTTATGCAAGTCTCTACTCGTTTAGAACGTGAGTGGATGAGGATAAAATCTGTTGGACCCTAACAAAATCAGCAAGGTTGAGGTGAGGTCATTCTACAAGGCTTTGGAATAGAATGGAGAGGGAGAGCATTTTCAAGAGAGGGAGGTGCGGGGTAGTGGAACCCCTCCTAGCGTGGCCTTTTTTGCTTGCTATATGTTGCATGGAGGGACCCTCACTGTCGATAAACTTGTTAGAAGAAGGTTGGTTCTGGTCAACTAGTGTTGCCTATGTAAGAACGGGGAGGAGACGATTGATTACCTGTTTGTGCAGTGCTAGTGGGCGAAGGATCTTTGGAACCTGGCTTTGTTTATTTTCGACATGTCTTTACTGTTCTCGGGGGAGGTAAAGAGGGTGTGCCAGGAATAATAGGGGGTCAGACCGTGAGAATTTGGAAGAGTAAAAGGAAGGTGTGGAATCTGGTCCCCTTGTGCTTGGGCTTGATAATCTAGGGGGAGAGGAACAGAAAATGCTTCAAAGACATGGAATTTCCTTTATTCAGAATTAAATAGTTTGTTTATGGGTTTTTTTGTATGGCTGGCTACTAGTGGGCAAAGAGCCGTACTTAAATAGTGTTTCGCTTTCATAGATCATATATGACCATGTGCATAGAGCTCAGTTTTGTGCCTCTTTTCAATCGAGGCTTTTTTCAATAGGGTTACATCCCTTGATACACTTCTTATACAATTTTTCTTATTCATCAAACCAAATCAAACATTTTCCCATTAGGTGGGGTCGGCTATATAGATTTGACAACGCTAATCAAATCTATTTAGGGCAATGTCCTCCGTTAGATCTATGTAGGCAAGGTCATGTTTAATAATTTCTTTCCAACTGCTTTCGGCTTTCCCTCACCCTCTCCTACTCCTGGCAATCTCCATACTTTCACACTTTTTAACAGGTGCCTCCATTGAACGCCTTCTAACATGGCTGAACTATCTTAATCGATTTTCTCTCATTTTATCTTCAATCGGTGCTATTCTTACTTTGCCTCTAATCTTCTCGTTCCTAATCATATCTCTCCTTATGATCCCACACATCCATCTTAGCATTCTCATCTTCACAACTACCGTCTTCTAAACATGATTATGCTTTACTATCCAACACTCTGATCCATATAACAACGCTGGTCTTACCGTCAACTTATAATACTTTCCTTTAACCTTAAAGGGAACTTTCTAATCACACAAGACCCCTGAAACACTCTTCCATTTGATCCACCCGGCTTAAATCCTGTGACTTACATCAGTATCAATCCCTCCATCTTGTTATACTATAGATCCTAGGTATCTAAAATTTTCTTTCTCTACAATCTTTTGAGTGTCTAAACTTACTTCTATGCTACCAGTTGTCCTATTTTAACTAAACTTGCATTCTATATATTCTGTCTTTCATCGACTTACCCTTTTGTTTCTAACATTTCCGCCACAATTCTAGCTTAACATTCACTCCTCTCGTCTCATCTACTAGAACAATGTCATATGCAAATAACATACACCACGGCACCTCATTCTGAATATGTCTAGTAATCTCATCCATAACTAGGGCAAACAAGTACGGACTCAAAGCTAAGCCTTGGTGTAGACCAATCGTGATAGAAAACTTCTTAGTCTCTCCGCTACCCATCCGTATAGATGTCCCGATTCTATCATACATGTTCTTTATAGCCTCAATATATGCGAACACACACTCCTTTCTTTTTCAATACACTCCATATAATTGCCATAGGAACCCTATCATAGACCTTCTCTAAATCAATGAACACCACATGTAAATCTTTTTGACTTTCTCTATACTGTTCCATTAACCTCCTCATGAGAAAGATAGCCTCCATAATTGATCTCCCAGGCATAAAACTAAATTGATTCTCTAAAACGTTAGTTGTTCTTCTTAATCTTCTCTCAATAACTCTCTCCCATAAATTCATTGTATGGCTCATCAGTTTAATCTTTTCGTAGTTTGCATAGTTCTGAATAACTCATTTGTTCTTATATATGGGTATCAAAATACTTTTCCTCTATGCATCAGGTATCTTCTTGCTCTTTAGCACTAAATTAAAAAGTTTTGTCAACCAATTTATGCCATCCTCCTCCAAGCACATCCAAACTTCTATAGGGATACCATTTGACCTAACCGCTTTTTCATTCTTCATCCTTTTTAATACTTCTTTTACTTCTTCCCTGTTGATTCTCCTATAACACATATGATTTAATTTTTCTCTAGAAGTCGTAAGCTGCCCCAATTGTATGTCGTTAAATAATTTGTAGAAGTAGCTCTTCTAGCGTTCCTTTATCTCCTCTTCCTTTACTAATACATTTTTATCCTTATCCTTAATGCATTTAATAGTTTTTCTTAAAAAAAAAAAAAAAAAATCTTAAAATGGTAATTGCTAACACCAAAGTTAGTTGAAATATTTTACTTAAAAAAAATACAATCCAAGCTACTTGATTCATATCTCAAAAGTCAAAGCCCATTACAAATCCAGTGTCACCGTTAGCAATAGAATAGGGCCATGTTAACCAAACTCAAGTAGAGGTGTCAAATGCAGGTGCATATCCGGAGGTCAAATTCATCTTTCTCCCGAAAGAGAGGATATAACAACATAGCTAAAAAATGCCCAAATTTTGGATACGAATACGGATATATGCTACTTGAAATAAATTTGATAATATTGTATTTTATTAAATTAATTATTATTATTTTTTGAAAACAATTATAACCTTATTATTATTATTATTTTTTTTTTTTTTTTGTGAAAGGTTCTAAGCTTTTTAACCTTATTATAATAGTTAATAAATTATGATAATAATATTACTAATATATGAGTAATTTTACAATAGTATTATTAATATAGACAATAATAAGACCTCGCGGTCTAGTTCAGCGGATTCAGGGGCTCGTCTCATACATGAGGCAAGGAGTTCGAGTCTCGCTGGATGCAACCGTGTAAGAGCCTGGATAAGCCGAGGAGTTTGTAGCCTCATAAAGCTCGAAGGGCCTACAGGTAATTTCTCCCCGTTATTAAAAAAAAAATTAAAAAAAAAAAAAATATATATATATATAGACAATAATATAGACCACCTAAGAATTGAGAGGTTAAAGAGTTCTTGATCCACAGCTTGAGAAGGATGACAACTGACGAATATTGAGAGGGGTGTCGATGATGAAAACTACAATGACAAAAATCATCAGCAACAAACCCTGGATTGGAGACGAGCACTGAACTAGACTTTTGAGGACTATTTTCTGAAGACCACAAGCAACATCATCACCACAAGCATCAGTGAGCTCTAACAAATCATTGTTGCCAGACTGCAAGGCCAACGGTCAAACCACGGTGCCTAAAAAGCATGGATACGATACGAGATACAAATATAGATACGGGATACAGTTACGAACATGGATACAACAATTTAAAAAAAAAATGCAGATAGGGACTCGACAAGTATACGGCCAAAAGATATAAATTTTGTATACTTTTATTAGTTATATATATGAATATAACATTTACAACAAAACTAATTTAGCATATAATTCAATATACAAAAAGTAACAAAATATAAGTTCTATGATTTTATAATATTAAAAGTTTCGACTACTCAAATCAGTTTTAATTATATATTTGAAGAAAAAATTATAAAATAATAAGACAAGCCGTGCATGTCTAATACACATCTTGGAGTATCCGAGAAGTATGTGTGTCCAATACGTATCGAATACGGATACAACATCCATTTTAAAGTGCCTATGCTTCTCAGATGCGCACTAAAGTGCCTTTCAATCAAAGCAAGTGAGATCTACTCTCGCATTCATTCAGGTGCGTGTCTTGGCATGTGATACAATCACATCCTAATTCACACAGTGTTGATTGCAACTTCCCATCTCTAGTGACATACGAGCTCTAACAACAAGCCTAGATTTCTTAAACCCAACCTTCATCTCTTTTTCTAAAAAGACTAAAATTAGATGCAACCTATGTAATTTCATTATATTGGACACAAATCCCACACCCACATTGCATTATGTTGACATGGGTACTTCACCCCAAAATGACGAGTTTGGGGTAACACAGCAAGAGGGTTATTTATTTTATTGTGTAAATATTTAGGATCTTAATTATTTCATTGCTATTATATCCTATATTATGTGGATTCTTCTAGATATATACTCCGGTTGGATTCTTAATACTTAGACGAGGACCAGGACCCTTTGGTAAGAATGTGATAGATGAGACACATATATCATTAGCTATCCATGTAAACATATTTAGGCATTCAATTTTAGCACATAATTATGCTTAGAACTCATAATTTATGCATGAAATACTCTAATGACACCTTGTAAATACCATATTATCTAATAAAATAAAACAATTCAACTAAGGCTCCACTTGGGTACCAAAAGTAATTTTTGGTTTTCCGTAGCTCATTTTCATCTTATATGGCTTTTTTTACTAAAATTTGATTTTATTTTAGAAGTTTTAGTTTTTAGGCCTGTTAATCGCATTTGTTAAGAAAAAAAAAAAAAAAAGAAGAAGAAGGCAACCAAAAAATTGGGTTTTTGTTTTTTATTTTTTTAGCAAACATTAATTTTTCAATTTTTTTTTTTTTGTGATTTTTTAATGAAAACCACAGCTTCTAAAAAAGAAAGTTAAAGTTTGGTGAAAAAAACCACAGAAGATGAAAATAAGGTACGAACGACCAAAAACTGCTTTTGGTACCCATACCAACCCTAAATATATAAATATTTTCCAATATCCCTATATCCTTAAAAAGGAGAATTAATGAATTCAACTCATAGACGCGTACTTGTATCCAACACTTGTACCCAAATCCATGTTACATCGATTTTATCCTATTCCTTTTCTACCTTATAAACCGTAATAATATAAATAGAAACACAAATCCCATATTCTGAGAGTCAAGTTTTCACGAATTGCTTGTATCTTTACAGTCAGTTCCAAGTCTAGCAAACTCTGATGTTGCCATAGTACAGAACTATGGAATCATAGATTGTAAACACATACCAGCATACAGTTCTTCCCTCCATACTATGAATCTTATTCTGAGGGGAGTACATGGTTGTTCATTTTTCTCCTCCTTTTTTTGGTAAATAATAATATTTACTTCCCCATACGCCAGCCTAACCACAGTTTGAAGAATCTTAACCATGAAAATTGAAACATAAGATGTGCTTAAAAGATTATTCAAATGCATACCACAGAAATAAGGCTGACAAGCTAATTCTTAAGCCTCTAGAATTTCTTAGGTAGCTATTTAAAAATGATTATGCCCTTCATCAAAATTCTGAAGTTATATACCACATACTCTGTTCAAATTATATGATTGTGTTGGCACATAAAAATCTCACAAAAATAGATTTTGGAGCATGAGTCTCACATGGCCAAGTAAATAGCAAATGGCAAAATCATAGGTCAAGGATAAACGTATTAAACATTTACACTTTGGGTGCATAATAAGAAAACCTTACCTGCCACAAGCTTCAGCATCCCAATTACACCAAAGATTGTCCGTATTTTTGGAACTCGAACAGAGTTGCAATGTGGAATTTCATCTAAACAAAGGAAAATACATGGGTAGGACACATGGCATCTATTGAATAAAAAAACAACTAGATAGAACTTAAATCTAGAATGCACAAGCATGCCAAAAAAGTATTGTAAACTCTCTTACCAATTAGAGTCATTGACCCATCCACCAGACTGATGGCCAAACAGGAACCAGCAGAGCCATCAGTGGGCTCAATTACATACTGATCTGGAAATTCCCAAAGCCGCATCCGCGTGAATAGCTTCTGTGCAGGAAGTGTCTTCTCCATCATTATTGGGATTCAATATCTAGAAACAGCAAACACATAAACCAAGACTAGCATCACTTTCTCAATGTTTTTAGGGAAATTGAGGATGATCATACCCTCAGCTTATGAGGCTTTTAGGCCAATGGTAAATCCTATAATATAAAAGGAAAAAGTGGATAGAAATTAAGAGAATTCATTATAGTTTCCTCTGTCATTATAAGAAATTAATCCTATGCATCTAACTGATAAATAGCATGTGGGTGGGAAATAGCTTATAAGAATCATCAACTTTTACAGCAAGGAAAACTGTGATCCAAAAGATTAGAAGAAAATGAAAGAAAAATGGAAAGATCACATATAAATATACTCAAGCTTAGATCTCAATCAGGGAGAGTCACAACTAATTAAGGTGTTATCAGTCCATCTATAATGACCTTAAACAATTTTCATTGTTTGACTTCCAATTCTTTTATTGTCTTTTCCTTTTTGGCCTTTCCTCTTGTTATAAACTCAATTTTCGCTCTACTCTCCTTATATTTACTACTTACTCATCTCAATATCTTCATTACACTTATTTTACATAATACCGGTTGAGGACGTAATTTAACAAGGACGTAATTTAACAAAACTTATGAGAGATATAGAGCATGTGTTTATTAAAGGAAATTTTGTTCCTTGAAAATAGAACAAAGTTAAAAGCTTGTATTTCAAAGCCCCTCTAACCATTTTCAATGTCTCTTTTGTTGCTTTTTCCAGAGATAAAATCATCTTTGGCTCTATTCACGTTATATTTACTACTTAGTCATTTCAATATTTTCATTTCCATTACAATGATTTGACACATTACAATTCACATCATAACAAAACTTCTGAGAGGTAGAAAAATTCATGTGTTTATTCGAGGTAGTATCTCGAATGCAGGATATTGGCAATGGTAGTAAAAACACATAATACCATGTTTTAAGTAACTTATGGAATAACCACAAAGCATCCAGTAAAACTGTCAGAAAGTACTCTCAAACTGACATGGCGATTGAGCAATGCTCCAACCACAAAGAACTCCAGTGAATAGGTGAGGAGGAAAATTTTATACATGTCCAAGGGAGGCTTTAACCATTATAAAAGGTATGGAAAACCAACAGTGAAATGAAGCATAGAAATGCAGATACCCATTTGAATAAAGATTACACAGTTCACAAAGAATCACAATATCATCCTTATTAATGTGTTTCCAGCATGTAAAAGCAGAATTTTATCCAAAATCATCAAAAAAACAAAAAAAAAAAAAAATTACAAGACAAGAATCTATGTAAATCAATGCGAGTGTAAATTTAATTAAGTTGCAACAAAAGCCTCATGTGGCTTCTGTAAGCTCCAAATCCCCACCCTTTCCAGATATTCTTTATTTGTTTCTCTTTGAAAATTACAGAGGAGGATCAATATCAACTCGGAGCACCTGATCCAATCATACATTAAATTCTCTATCTTGTTCAGTCGTAACAATTGGGTTTCATCATTGGTTTTCAATCCCAATCCACTACACCGCCTGACCCAGTTCAATACTGATGAGTGACATCCAATTGCCAACGTCAATACCAATTAGTTTTTCATCTCAGCAGCAACTCTAATTCAAAAATTCGTGGACGTGTAAGTAATGCCGAGAGAAAGAGGGATGGAATTGTCACCTGATCGGATATGATGATACCGGAAATGGCCGCAAGAAGGGTGAGATCCACTTGGAGGACACAGAGAGTGTTCTCGGCAAAGGTAGTCCCCAACCCAGAACGGTTTTGCGAGCTAAAACTGGAAGCACCAAGGAGATTGGTCGTTTTTGCCAGTCTATCGAAACGGATTAGCGGAGAACGGGAGAAAGGGAACCAGTCAATAAAGACGCATAGAATGAGGGGCTGAGAGAGAGAGAGAGAGAGAGAGAGAGAGAGAGAGTGTGTTTGCAACTTAACTAAACGAAACTATGCGATTTCAAATTAGAGAAGGGCACGCGAGTGTGGTGCGGAATGAATAAACCTCCCCGTTTGGCGCAACATAATAACGGAAAACCAGAGGAATTTGCTTAGATCTCGACCTTTGAGATGAAAGGTAAATAGAACAAACACTTGGAAGGCGATCATTAGAATAACGAATGTTTTTGCCGTGCTGACCCCCGCTGGCCTGCCACCTCAACACAAACGGCCACCCCCCGGCCTTTCTCGTGCATCAGATGCGCTGTAAAATTCCTTCACACGAACATTGGTTTGGGGCTAGTTTGGATTTTAAAAAAAAAAAAAGTAGCAGCTTTTTTTTCATGGCTTTTTTATATGACTTTTTTTATTAAAATTTATTTTTTTTTTCAAAAACAGTAACTTGTAAGTGTGTTACTCACAATTGTAAAAAAAATAAAATAAAAAATTTACATTCATTTATATAAAAGTTAAAAAATAAAAAAGATAAAATTTTTAGACAAACAAATACCTTTACTCAAATAGACGAAAATTTTTTTATTTTTTTTATGACTGTGTTTAATATATTTAAAAGTTATAACTTTTAAAAAAAATTACATTTTGGAAAAAAAAAATTATATAAAACGAAAAAAGTTTCCACAAAAGCTACCCATTTAAGAATTGAAAAAAGACCCAAAAAATTCTAAAAAATTTTAAAATATTCTACAATTTTACAACAAATTTTTCACTTCTATAAGTTTATGGGGTGTTTGGGTGTGTACTGGTTTCTGAAAAACTCTGAAAATCTCTGAAAAATTTTTTTAACTTATCTCACTGCACGCTTTACGAACCCACAATTTATCTCATTTTATCTCACTTTTTATCATACCAAATTAGTGCCCGATTCTTTTGCGGCTTTTCTCACCCACATATATATTAATGTGACATTTATTTCATAATTTGAAAATATTTTTTTACTGTTCCAAAAAAATTTTACTTATGAAATATTTCACGAGAGAAAAGGTATTATTTTTAGAGAGAGTTTGAAATCTCTAAAAATAATAGGGGAGAATGTGTATTATTTTTAGAGAGGATTTGATGATGAAATTAGTATGTTTGGGATGGTACAAGGATAAAAAAGTCATTTGATAATTTTTTACATCAGACATTTAACCCTATATATCATTTTTAAAAAATTATACAAATCAAATATTATTTAATATCCCTTCTTAATATCTCATCCAAACCAACTATTTTTTATCAATCCTTTATAAACATCACATTAATGTGGGCCCACCCTCTATAAATAATACCCTTATTATTTTATACCCTCTTCATAAATTAACCTCTTAAAATTTTAATGGCATCTAATAGGTCATTAGTTTAATAAAAATAAAAATAAAAATAATAAAATATGGGAGAAAAAAAAAATACAGTGATTCCAAACAATTAAGCACTAACGTTAATGACAAGAAATGTCAGAGAACTGCCAGTCTGACATGGAATGTTGCAAACAATTAGTTTTAAGGACCTAAAAATAAAAATTAAAAAATAATAATAATAATGAAGAAAGCCTAAAGAGAGGTTCTTCAGTCAAAAGAATGTAAAGGCCTCTTAAATTTGTGTAGCTTCCATGTCTGTTACGGAGAAAAGAACAAGAAAAAGGAGAGCTTCAAGCACTTTTTTTTTTCCCTTGCTTTCCCAATTCGATTCAATTTTCACGGTTACCTTCATACAATGCAGGCCATGCGGTCAACACCCGACATGAACTGCTCTCCCATTGACATGTGAGTCTCTCTCTCTCTCTCTCTCTCCCCCTTTTTCTCAGTCTCACTCCGCAAAACCGCCACGAGATAGCAAAATTAGGAAAGTTTTTTTTCTTTTAGGAGCCGTTTGGCAGCACATTTTTATGTAAAAAAGTGTAACTTTTGATTGTTGTGTTTTTTTTGTGTATTTGGTAAGAAAGTGAAATTTTTAGTAATTTTTAGTAACTTTTTAAGTGTTTGGTGGTATTTTTTACTGT
>JAVXUM010000001.1:39326790-39346452 GCA_035590655.1 Pouteria glomerata
TGGCTCCTTTTAATATTTGTATCTGTATAATTTGTTTCATAGTGGTCTTTATTTAATGGTGGATTTGCAGCCCTCATGCGCATTTGGTGTGGGGGAATGACTAACTCTCTTCGTTGTAGCACGGAAGGGCAGTGCTGTCATCTACTCAATGTTTGACGTAAGAAGGTGCCTGTCCCCACCTTTTGGAAAAACACGACAGCCTTCCCAGCAAGGAGATGGCCTGCCAAGATTGATGAGTCACACAAGCAGTTTAAAAAAAAAGGAAAAAAATGGAAGAAGAAAGCACAATAAGAACAGCATGATCATCATACTGAACTTGCTTAGGAAACAAATTCAAGGATTCCACACATGAAAGTACAAAGGGAATGCATTATTAGATAAAAAAATATATACGAAGGAGATACCTAGAAATCATATATGATTGAATAACCACAATTATGAAATTATGAAATGTAAAACAATTTTGTAATCAAAAAATGGTCAAAGCATTAATATCATTTTCTACTCACACAAGGCCACGTTCATGATGTCAAGAAAGAGTTCATACTAATTAATAATTCTTTGCAACTTCCAAAGAATGTTTAGGTCATTTAAGCTATATTAAGACAATAATAAAGACTAGTTAACAAACGAGTGAAACTTTTGGTAGAATAAAGAAAAATTTAGATTGACAATTCGGAAAAACAAATTCTGCTAGAATATATACATATATATTCTATGATTCAATCTCAATTCCCATTCCCCACTCCCCCTCAACAAGTTAAGAACTACCAAAGTATCCCTTTTGTTTTGATTTGATAAAAATCAAAACTCACGTAGCTTTTCAAGCAATTATAGTTTGAACTGTGGTTAGTTACAAAATTAAGCGAACTTTTGACATAATTTATGACTTGTTTGAGCTAAACTTGATAAGAAAAATTAAACACAATATGTTTATTATTTTTATGTTAAAAATGTGTTTGTTAAGATTATTTGTATTTTTTAATTAACAATTAAAAATTTTAAAAGAAAAATATAAAACAAAATATTTTCACTTTCCTTTTATTTTTGTTCTAAATATTTTGTAATTTATCATTTTATACATTTTTATTGTATCATATTAAAATGAATTATTTTGTTCAAATATTTTATTAAACTAAAATAATCTTTAATAAATTATATAAATATATTATATTTGATATATTATATTTTTATTGAATTAAATTGTTTTTCAATAAATAATAAAATTAACTTAATTCAATTGAATAAATTAAATTAACATGAAATATATTTTATTAAGTTTAATTAATTTTTTAAAAAATAGTAAAATTATATATTTTATTAAAATAAAAATTAATTAATTAAAAAAAAATTAAATTGTCCATGAAATGCTTAAAATTTTATTTTTCAAAAAAAAAAAAGACAATCGAAAACATAAACCCAAAAAAAAAAAATGCACTACCAAACTAAAACCCAAAGTAACTGAAAAAATGAATGGCTGCGTTCACATTGAATAAGAGAAAATATCGGCTACTGATTTTGCAACATGCTATCAACACATACATAACTACGCCAATAGAATAAAAACAAATAAGCATATAATTAACCTAATCATTATTCAGGTGTCTGGTTTTAGGCAAGATTACTCTTAGGAGCTCCAATTAAATGAGCAGAAACTTTAGATTTAGAGAGCCAAATGCAGCAAAAGTAAAAACCAGAAACTGGTTTCAATTGTAAATGCAGTCTCTCTCCAAGAGTTGGAGAGGTTTGACAAGAAAGTACAAGCAACAAAGAAATTGGGGAAAATTTGTATTAACTAAACAATTCCCGAGTTACAAATCTTAGTAGTGTATGTACATGGCATTCACGTCTTTAAATTTCCAACCATCTTTCTGTTTTCCTTTCCCTTTCGTAGGTGGATGGAGGATGGTAAGACAGCATTCCCACAACATATCCCACGTCAAGTTCACAGCTCTACCATTATACGAACTTAATTCATAAACCAAAATACGATTTGAAAATGCCAGAGAGGATGTCCCATACCGATTTCGTCATCCCATGACTGACAATACTTGTCATGTTGGACAGAACAGCAACTGTCAGAATTTACTGACCAGGGTTCCCCAAAAGCCGCTCCACTGCAGCATGAACATTCCCTGCGGTGGCCATCAGTGCCCGTATATTCTCTTGGGTATCAAAGAAACCCATTTCTTGTAGCTGTGATAGCTGAGTGGCATACAATTCTTCTGGGGGAACTAAAAATTGCAGAAAAAAGGAAAAAGAGTACACAATTAGTAGACGGTGAAGCATAAATCAAGTACGGCACAAGGGAAAATGGAATAGCAGTCACCATTCGATCTGTTAGGAGCAAAGGCATTTCCAGTCCCAAGGCCCCCGAACATGTTCATTAACATCTCCAACCCCATGTTGTCAAGTGCTCCTGCTATTGGAAAAACAGCAACACACCCAAGGTAAGCTAAAAATAAAAGTAACGATGTCCAAAGAAGAAAATAGAACCAAAAAAAAAAAAAAATCATATAATGTATTATAAAACTTGGGCCATTGAGATGTAATATTCTTATAAGATGAGTATAAAAGAGATGAGAATGTTAAGATAGATGTGTGGTAATAAGTGATACAAGATCTCTACTTCTGCACCTAGATAGACGTAACATAGTAGATTTTTGGAGAATTTTAAAATCTTTTAAAGGTTCTACGTGTAGAAATTATGAGGAAGACGAAAGAGAGAGAAAGGAAAACTAAGAAATAAGGAGCAAACTTAGGAGTCATAACCAGGTTCCTAGGCCTCAAGCCTAAGAGAAGAATGTCTCACGCATCGCAATTGTAATAGCAGTATTTTGTTTCATTCATTCTACCTTGGTGTGAATCGCTACAAGGCCCTATATACATGGAATAATCTTGGTCTCCAAGTAAACTTCGGGGCCAGAATACATTGAGGTGAAATAAATTTGGTGAGTAAAAATACTTATGAACCGAGTTTTAATGGATCACACTAAGGCCTTTGAGTCTAACTTGAGTCACAATAAAACCCGCTGCAAGTATACAAAATAGCTGCCCGACGTAAAATTACAAAATACAATAGAAAATCTAAGATTTGCAAGATAACTTCCAAAAACCATCTCCCAGGCAAGATCAAGGTCAAAATTTGCCAAATCACAATATTTTCTTGTAAATTTGGTTTTCCTTGTCACTTGGAACAGGGAATGATTGAATCATATCCTCGAATGGTCTTTGGCAATCCAAGTAAGAAGTCCACGCTTAGGTCTTAACAAGGCTCATATGGAACTGGAAGAGAATTAAATATTTCTCGGTTGTTCACCAAACAAATTAGTATAGATAATACTGAAATCCTTGCATGTGGAGTACTCATTTTTCAAGCTTTCAAAGCCCACAACTTTAAGAGACATAGTAGCAGGCAACTATAATAAGTGCATCAACAACTTTGTTATCTACACAAGGCTTGTGTTTGATGACAAGCATATAGGCTTAAAAGGAATTGAACACATTTTTCATGCATTGGATTCATTTTCTTGTGCTCGAGAACTTCATGTTCTAAATAGTGCACTTAGCCTTTAGGAATAAGATACGTGGAATACTTTAACTTGGATTCATTCAACTTGCCTTCTTGGCCAAGTAGACCACCAATTCCCATGTGTAAAGCATTGCAGGCCACCTCAAACACTTCACAAAATTTGGTTGCTGTAGTACAGGTGCTTGAGTCATGCCTTTATTGACTTCATTAAAGGTTTTAGATGCTCTGATGTCCGTCTAGATTGACCCTTCTTTGTACAATTAGTGATTGGAGCCATGATAGAGCCAATGTTTCTAAAGAAGTGTTGATAAAAAATAGCCACCCCATATATTGGGTGATGGCTAATCAACGACTCAGACTTTTTCTTGGTGTGCTTCTATGGCCCAAACCAATACAACAAAACAAAACAAAACAAAACAAAAAATACAACTCAAGGACTCATTAAGGAACTCTCATTATTCATAATAATGAAGAGTTTCACTTGCTGAACAACTCTCATTATTTTCTAAGACGGTGTTCCTTCTTGGTCTTGCTATAGATCAATACATCACCGAAGACACGACTAAGAAATGAACAATATCGAAATACCTATCATCACTCACAAGAAAGTACTGGGTACATCGCATAAGCCAAAAGGCATTAGTCATTCATAGGTCCTTTGTCTTACATGATGTCTTCCATTCATCTCCTGGATGAATACGAATTTAATGATACTCACGATTGAGATCAATATTTATGAATACTTTGGCACATGCCATCATGTCTAGCATATCATCAAACCTTGAAATAGAAAATCAGTACTTAATGGTGATTTTGTTTGTAGCACAACTGTCTATGAACATCCACCAACTTTTGTCAGTTCTTTGGAATAAACAAAGCGTGAATGGCACATGGGTTTAAGCTTTCTCTAACAAGCCCCTTTGAAAAGAGCTCATCTACTTGTTTCTTCAACTCATCATGCTATATAGGATTCATCCGCTATGTCAATCAGTTTGGCAATTGTGCATCCAAACCAAGATCAATTGTGTGTTGGACATTATGCATAGATGGCACGGTATTTTGCAAGTCATCCGGAGGGCATGGTATTTTGCAAGTCATTTGGAGCAACGTAAGAGAATCCTAAAGCAACTTCACCACTGGCAGTTTGTAGGCTGATTTCCTTCTCCCTAGTCATTCTCCTTAGTCATAGTAGCCCAACCTCTTTGCTTTCCCGTTCAAGCTTCTTCTTAATGAGCAATTGGGAAGGTTTTTTTGCAAAATCAACTGGCCACCCTTTTGTACAGATGGTTTAAGTAATTGTTTCCATTTTTTTCAGTTCTAACTAACAAAAAAAATGATGTGTTCTCTATCTTTCACAATGGTACACATCATGATCATAAAGCTATTTTACACACAATAATGTGTAATATTCGCGGGAATAACATCAAGCCAAATGAAATCTTTGTAACAACTAAAAGAAATAGAAACTAAACAATGTTGGGATTATAGTGTTGTTGATCCATGCAACATATCTAGTTGTGGGTGTGGTTCAGCCGAAAGTTTCAATCTCTCAACTGTAAAGGCTAAAAACAACATTCATGCAACTACCACTATTAATAACAACGTTCAATAGCTATTTCCGGCAAGTTACCAATGTCTAAAAAATGGTAGTTGTCTTACAGTCTTCCTTGAGTTTTGGGACAAGGATACGTCTAACCATTATAGCAAGGGACATGTACACATCAAAATCTTCCAAACCATGAACATTGAATTGTTAATATCCATTCGCTTCCTCATTCTCAACAACCTGATCTTGTTGCTATTCTTGTTGCACCCTCATACGTAAGTTGGACGTTGGTATGCTTTATGACTTATGCCTTCACATCTAGAGCAACAGCCACTATTATGAATCCGTTTTGGAACTTCGCCTGTGATACCCTTTTTCTTTAGCAACAAGAGACTGCTGATTTGGTTAGAAGGAGAGTGTTCTAGTAATTCGATTGGTGTAAGTACTTAGGCCAAGCCAACACGACCCAAGCCACATTAGCACTAAGAAGTAGCAATGAGGAGAAGCCTCACGTGTGGTGCCATCGCAAGAGGAGCCAACCGCGATAAAATAGGATATGTCTAACCACCATAGCAAGGGACATGTACGCATCAAAATCTTCCAAATCATGAACATTGAATTGTTGTTATCCATTCGCTTCCTTGTTCTCAACAACCTGATCTTGTAGCTATTCTTGTTGCACCCTCATACGTAGGTTGGACGTTGGAATGCTTTATGACTTGTGCCTTCACATCTAAAGCAATGGTCACTACTATCAACCTGCTTTAGAACTTCACCTGTGATACCGCTCCCTTTAGCAACAATAGACTGCTGATTTGCTTAAAAGGAGGGTGTTCGAGTAGTTTGATTGTTGTAAGTGCTTAGGCCAATCTAGCACAATCCAAGCCACATTAGCACTACAAAGTAGTAGTGAGGAGAAGCCTCAAGTGTGGTGCCATCGCAAGACCCAACCACGATAAACCATCCCCAAGGGCATTGCAATACTCTCCTAAACTTGAAGCAAGGTTCAAGTAATTTCCTCCAACAAGAAACCTTCACTTACTCCTTGGTGGAATCATTGGGGTCAAGCAGGTTTGGTGGCTAGAATTCAACGATTCGTCGAAGCTCTGTTGACATGTTTAGAGAGATCGCCGAGAGTTGTCCTTAACATTAGAGCATGCCAGCACCAGGCTCGATACCCCACCAAGTGAAAATCCCCCTCCTCCAAGGAGATCATTCATTCATTCATTATCATCACCAGAACCTCTCTCTCTCTATCTCTCTCTCTCTCTCTCTCTCTCTCTCTCACACTCACACACAAACCCACCCCATATAGACCGCCTTGATTCTCAATCTGTTGACCACCAAAGATCCCATCATAGACAACACCTGATATTGTTCTCACACCATTAGAACATCTCTTTTAGGTCTGATCACCCACAATTAGCATCACCAAATCTTTTTTGTTACATCTCCCTTGCTTGGGATGTGATTTCTTGATGGTCGACACTTTTAGGCACTTTTTCATGTCCAAGAAAACTTGAAAAGAATGCTCAACACTAAAAATTCTGTTGAAAGTAGAGATCTATTGACCTTAATACCACACACATCCAACTAGGTTCATGCGTATCCATTCATAGATGTACAAGATGACCATTCACATCTCCTACGTTAAAGATACATTATCCCTAAACCAATATAAATGCAAACATAAATGCAAATACATTCACCATAAATGCAAATATATGATGAATGTACTTTAACACTCCCCCTCAAGCTAGAACATACATATGTTCCACGCTTGTTACAAATAAACCTTACTCAAGGTTGACAGTGACTGACGTAAATTGAGACTAACAATGACAAAGGCTAACGACAATGAAAGAAGTCTGCGGCTAACAATTGACGAGAGAGCGCTTTTACAAAAGATTGATTGGCGACAGCGATAGTCGTCAAATGGTGGGGACTTTGATCTTCGATTGTAGAGACTTAACTGTTGCGAAGATTAAGATTGTCATTGACTGGACTAGACTTCAATTTTCAACTAAACTGATCGTCATCAACTTTGACTAGCGATCGTAGACATTGACTAAATTCAATCTTTGACTTCGATCTTCAATCTTTGACAAGACTGAATCACACTGACATTCTTGGAGTTTTGAAGGAACCAGAGACATATGACAGAAGAAACCAGACAAACAGTGGAGAAGATTCTTGGATTTTTTTTTTCCAAAGAACGCTCTGATACCATGTTGAAAGTAGAGATCTATTGAGCTTAATACACACACACCTAACTGGGTTCATACGTATCCATTTATAGATGTACAAGATAACCATTCACATCTCCTACGTTAAACATACATTGTCCCTAAACTAATATAAATTTAGACATAAATGCAAATACATGACGAATGTACTTTAACAAATCCATTATCAAAGCATCTTTCTTTGTTGAATTTTAGGCCAAATCTAAATTTAGCCAAAGTATGGTGAGGATCTTCAAAAATTTGGCTCCAAGTCTTGAGTTCGTCAAATTTTTGTCTACCTTCCTTCATTGTCATGCTGCATTGCTTGAGATTAACAAGTTGTTCACGAAACTTGTCTTAATGATTTGGCAGCATACATTTCTCTCAAAGCTTTGCCTTCATTTCTTGCCAAGTGGAGATTGGTGCTTGTCCCAATCTTCTTACATCACCTTTCACGCCATTCCACCAAACCTTTTGCGAGGCCCATTAATTTCATCTTAGCAAACAACAACTGCCTTTCACCTAACAACTTCTACTAATCAAAATATTCCTTTTTTTTCACAAGTAAAACAGTTTTGTCAAAGGCATCAATGGGAAGTCCCCCAATTACGAAAAGTTGATATGCCAAACGAGCGTTAGAAAGTATCCATATTATCTATGAAGTGCATGAACTTATGTATGTCCAAGTCTCTACCCTTGAATAACTAGCTATACAGAATAGACAAAAAAATGCTTTTCACTTTATATAAGGGATTAGTTGCATATTGAAAGTTTCTTCCGTTACTCTCCCTATCCACAAAAGACAAAAAGGTAGAATTCTCCAAGTTTGCCGTCGTCATTCGTCTATCCTCACTCCCCACCATGATTTCAAGGACAACCTCACGTCCGAAGGAAATACCCAGTTCATTCCAATGCAACTCAATTTTAGATCCCATAGCTCGTTTGTCCAATCGCACTAAATGAATATATGGGCTCTACAAACTGCATCTGTTCATCAAAATCAACCTTTCTTCCTGAGATTATCTACCATGATTATCCTCCTCGGGGACTGTTCACCATACCAAAAAAGTAACCTTCAAAGGTCACTCCTCCAAAAACTCTTAGCCAAGGAAAATAGCCCTACTCACCACTCTCCAACTTCTTGTAAAATAATTTCACCTAAAACCCATCAGTACTGCAATCCTCCCATTTTATCCTGTCATCTCCATCCTCCTTTCTGACCTTGTATAAGCTAGAGACAAGTTCCAAAGATCCTCCCATTCTCAATCCTAAATGTTCCTTCATAACTCTATGTCCCAGGTCTATCAAAATATCCTTGATCGTCGATAACCAATCAACAAAGGTTGTTGGATTGAGTTTCCCAATGAAATCTGGCACATATACCTTCACCTTCTTTGAAATACTAATGCATTGTCTTGAGGTTCATATTAGTCACTTTCAATCAAGTACCTATTCCAATCTAGGCAAGAAGGTTGTGGCACTTACAGAGACCTACCAACCCTAACATGTCGCCTTAGAATTGGATTCAGAGGATGCTCTGCTCGCTGCCCATTGTCTTCGATTGCTTTCTCTTCTGTAGCATTTTTATCAAATGAATCTCCTTCATTATTGACAACTAACTTATTCACAAGAGGAGAAATCTTGGTTCTCTCACACGAACATTCAGGTCCCACAATTGCTCTAGTAACTGCAGTGGCAACTCATCTCATTGATAATCAGACAATCTTCCACTTAAAGCTCTTCCCATATGCGTGAAAATGGCATTCCTTGCACTAATACCAAATCTGATGCAGGATATTTACTTTAGCACCTGGCTAAACTTCATATAGTGGATCTTTAGAGAGTTTTCAGATCTTTTAAAAGTTACAGGTGTAAGAACTATGAAGAAGACAAGCAAAAACTAAAAAACAAAGAAATAAGGAGCAAGCCTAGAAGTCACGTCTAGGTTTTAGGCCTCAAACCTAAGGACGTCTCACACATCACATGTGAAATAGCTGAATTTTATTCATTCATTTTACCTTTAAGTAAACCATTACAAGCCTTGTATATATAGGATTAATTGGAGACCTAGTAAACTGGTGACTAAGAATATTTGGAGATCAAGGTTTAGGCCTATTTGATGGGCCACACAAAGCCTTTAAAACTAACATGAGTTACAAAATAAGGCCCTAGCAACCCATAAAACAGACCAAGACAAAATTAAAGAAATGCCCCTACAATAGAAAACCTATAATTTGCAAGATAACTTCAGCAAACAGTCTCCTAAAAGAAAATTGAGATGACACTGATAGAAGAAAAGTTGAGAGAGTCATTTAAGATGGTCTGGCCATGTCTAATGTAGAATTAGAAATACACCAGTAAGGAAAAGTGATTGGATCCAAATAGTTGTAATAGGAACAAAAAGTAGACTTAAAATTACATACATGGAAATCGTGACGAATAACCTAATTTCAAATTACCTCGTAGAAAACATAACTCTACATAAAAATGAAGGAAAATAATTCATAGAGTCTACAATAACTAGTTTGAGAATAAGACTTCGTTGTGTTAAGTTGAGTTATATCTTCCACTTTGGGCTGGACATAAACAATTTAATTGTTCCTTTGTCTTGTTTATTTTGTTTTCCTTTTTCTTTGTCTGGAAAAATAACTTTTGTGGGGTCTGGGGTCAACATAATGAAATGTTTCAGTCTTCAGATAGGCATGCCATGCACAATGGCAACAAGGAAACAATCCCCGCATCCTCCCCATTAAAACGAGATTACCACAAGCTCCATATCTAACATCAAGTCGCTTTGGAGATCCCTGTTGTATAACTCCCATTGACAAGTTCCCTCAATTATCATGAAGAATTTCAAACTTGCGATATGAATGAAATTTGGGGAGTTCTGTAGGATTTTTAAATGCCATCATGATTTATCAAGCACGGAGAATGGTTCCTCCTGCCAATTCGAAGATGGCTCCAGACAAGAAGGAATCGAAAATGAGGAGCTTCACAGTACTAATACTTAAAACAGACAACAAACCAATAAAATTAACCAAGTCTTTTGGCAGTATCTTAGGTGATGCAACACAGCAGACAATCTTGACTCCAGACTCATTGAGCATGATGGTAAAATATATGCAAACAAAACTTCCAGAAAAAAGTACCTATTCCACCAGCAGCTTGGCCTGCTTCCCTGGAAGAGTGCAATTTCATTTGAGCAAACCAAGAAAAGAATCAGGCCATAATCCAATAGACAAAATTCTACATGGTTATTAGAGAGGACAACAAAGCCAGAAAAGACAGTAATCCAAATAATCCGCATGGTAAGTTGGGAACATGGACAAATTGTTTGTGTAAAAAGTTACGCACTGCAACATGAATAATACATGTACCTATAAAGGAATTAGAAAATATTTTCAGGCTTGAATATAGCTTCCAACCAAAGAAAATTAGAACTCAAGTCACTTACTGAGTTGATGGTTGCCAACCAAGCTGAGAAAGACCTTGCTGTAAAGTTATCAGTTGCTAAAACAAGGAAAGAAATAAGTTAAGAGAAAGAGATGACAAAGAAATAGAGAAACGACTTTTATATTCATTAACAAAAGTTCAAAATTTGTCTGATGCAGTCAACTTGCAACACAGAACTGGATGAAACAATCACACCGTTCCCAATCTTAACCACAATTTTCATTCTCAACACTGAACTGACACTAGAAACTTCCTGCCAAAGCTTCCCATAAAAATGGTTTACATCGAAAGATTAACCTAAAAAGGAAGAAAAGACAAAAGCTTAGCTACAGGGGACTTTGTCCAATCTTTTGATTACTATGTTCCTCGGTTTTACTCCCAACATAGTCTAATGCAAGATGCAAAATTTTCTCCACATTCTTTCCCCTAATGCTAAATTTCATCCTAACAAGACTCCAGTTGCTGTTATTCCTGAAGTTAAAGCACATCTAGCCAGACAGTTACTTGACTTGCAGTGCTATATTACTGTGTACAATATAGGACAAAAATTTCTTACATTTACGTCATTGCTCCTGCATTTAATAATTATTGTTTTTTATGACATGGTGTTCACGGTGTCATTTTATTTTATTTTTAAAATGCCGAGCATCCGCATGGAGATATAATTTAAGTTAAAGACGTTCAAAAAAACAGTGGACCAAAACTAAGCACAAAGTGAGAACTTGGGATGGGGAGCATAGACACTGAGAGTAACCAAGCAAAGCGGAAAATTTGGCTGGCGGTAGATAACCCAAATACAAAAATTTGAGAGAAAGCCCATGTGGACTTAATGTGAGAACTTGAAGAGATTAACAGGAAACCAGACAAGTACTTGATGAACAAACACCAATAAATAGATAAGCAAAACTTAAAACCATTACCGTAATGATTCCCTTCCAACCTAATAGCAACACATGGAATTCCAAAATAATTCTCACAAACTGCTAAGCAAGACATGAATTGCTAATAAGGAACCAAACGGATTTTGGAGGCATTTTAAGACAGTACTTTATTCCTTCCTTTAAATAATCACTACTGCTTAAGTCACTAATTATGCCAATAGCTTAAACTATTAGGAAATGGACCCAACAATGTACGTTAAGATAACTAACAATACCTATAACATGCAAGTCCTTTTACTCTTTACTATTTTCTTTTCTTTCTTTACGTATTTACTTATTTTTTTCATAAAAGGATGTTTAAAATAAAGAGAATTATGTGCTAAAGAGGCAGTTTACTCAGCTCTAACATATTACTCAAACAATGTACCTGCATTGTTTCAGGGGAGGTCAATTGACGAATGAACTCTGGGTTTTGCATCATCTCTCTAAGCTGGGAATTAGAATCCAGTATATTACGCAGCTGGGGATTGAGACCAAGAATCTACCAAGTGAAATACATTATAAACTAAGAAATTCCTCAAGTATGAAGCCTAATAAATAACAAAGAATACTACCTGATTCATGTACTGAGGGTTGGAAAGGAAACTTTGCATCATCTGTGATATAGCTGGGTTTTGCATAAACTGATTTAATGATGCATTGTCCTGAGTGGAACCAAACATGCGCCCAATCTCTGGAAGACCAAGACCACCTAGACCGCCAAGTGCTGGAAGCCTAGCATCACCAGTAGGATTCAATCTTGTGGTGGAGTTCGTTGGACCACCTCCGGCTGCCAAATTCACAAGTTAACAGTATATTAGGAAAAAAAAATAACTGTAATTTTTCTAGAAGGAAACTTTACATAATTATTTGATTGGAAAAATGGGGACATCCTTTAAACATAGAACGTGGATTGAAGGAGAATTATCTCAACAGTCGGGCCTCTTTAAAAATTAAAAGTAAAATTTAGTGGCTCTAGACCATACATAGCAACAAGTAAAGCAAAAAGATTAGATGAATATCCCATAGTGAACCAAAGATTTTTAACTTGAATACTCTAGCAAAAGTGCTTCATTCACATCTAGAAAGACTACTCCAGCTCAGGTTTTGATCATTCAGAACACTTACGGTATTCCTGTCTACACGTGGAATCCCAAACATTTTCAAATTGAATACACCAGACAGACGTGGAATCCCAGATGTTTTCAAGTTGAATACTCTCATATGTTGACACCCTTATTAATATGACAAGTTTTATCAGCAAGATATCACTACAACCTAGATTAAATATAGCACTGAGGAACACAATTTCAGCAACTAAGGCAGCCTCCACAAAACTAAGTTGCATAAATAAAATGTCTCTTCTCAACTTCTGACATCAGCAACAAATAACCTTACATGTTATCAGTAAAACCCAACAAAATATCTGAAGAGTGCTGGTAAACAAGGGTAACCATAGGCCGAAAGTCAGTAGCCTGGGAACCCAAAGGTCCAAAACATAGAAATTCTAAAGAAGAAAAGAGTAGAAAGGAGAGAGCTTAAATTACCCCCACCAGATGCCCACGGGTTGGGAAGTGGATTGCTGTTTGGAGCAGGAGAATTAGCCGTTGTCTCAGAACCAGTGGTAGTGGGGTTAGTAGACTGATCTCTGCCCTGCCCACCACCTCGTGCCCCCAAAAGAGCTGCAAATGGATTTGAGCCTGGGTCGGTTCTAGTGTCCCCAGCCATGGTTGTTGCATTTAGAAATGGCTCTTGCACATTTTCATACATGCGCCTCAGCATGTTAAATCCCTCGGGAGAAGATTCGATATTGCTCATTGCTCTGTCAGTATTGCGCATCATCTCACGCATTAGTTCAGGGTTTCTTGTAGCCTCTAATGTCTGTCGGAGAGTGCTAGGATCATTGAGTATGTGAGCAAGCTCTGGATTTCGATCAATGATTCCACGCATCTGAGGGTTGTTCATTATCATATTCCGCATAATATCTGGGTTATTCATTATGTTCTGAACAAGAGGCATATTCATTATTTCTCTCATCAGATTGGGGTCCTGAGTCAATTGTTGCTGCACTTGTTCAAATTCTGGAAATCCAGGTCCAAATAATCCACTTCCACTGCCTAAGCCATTTATACCAAGTCCAGGAAATAGCGAAGCTCCCAAACCAGATCCTCCAAATGCCCCACTGTCATCAGAACCTACAGTCGTCATACCACTTGGAGTAGAATTTGGAACTGTGGTGTTGGTAGCCCCTGTAGTGTTGGCTGCAACTTCAGTATTGGCTGATCCAGTAGGAGCAAAACCCCGAACCAAGTGGACAGTGTGATCTGCCTCCAGTCCTATCCACCATTAAAAGAAAGGCAAACAAGATAGTCCAGTTTTAGTTTGAATATTTGCAAAGTTCTCAATAGTCCAACTCAGATAAATGGGACCCATGAATTTGACCAAAACTGAAGGGTAAAAGCACAAAAACAGATATGCTGAAAGATATGGTGTTCAAGGGTGTGAAAGAAAAGTGGTGCTTAGTAACTCATAAGCAATTCACAAGCAAAGGGTTTCATGGACAAAAATCCCATGAGTTCAAGACAACTAAAATGAATTTGTTAGTCTATCAGAAAATAAATAAAAGAGCCTAATTTTGATTTAGTCACACTATTTTAGTGTGCACGAAATGAAACAGACAAGTTTTAAATTAAAATTACTAGGCTCTATTGTTGGATTTTCCATCTAATAAAACCACTGCTCTCTTTTGTGGAGTTCCTGAATTCCCTTAATTTGCGCATTGTCTCTGCTACTTATATTTTAATTTCTACATTAAAGGGGTTGTTTGGGGTGAAGAAAAACTCTGAAAATCTCTGAAAATTTTTAAAACTTATCTCACTGCGCACATTACGAACTCACAAATTATCTCATTTTATCTCACTTTTTATCGCACCAAATACCCCCTTTATGTGTTTGATAACTGTCTCTTATTCTCGAATTGTTGAAAAATTTTTCTCTCTCCATTAAAAACTTTTCCAACCGTATAATTTTTGTTAGACTTAAAAGGAATCAAATAACGAAATTAACTTCATGAGAAAATTAGGAATTGCAATGCCATGCTTCGTCCATGTGTTGCAATACCGTGATCAACACCCAGACACGTAGATTCAGCAAATTCCAGCAAAATTGGGATAGTTCCCATACTAATACTCGTATTCATATAGCCACACATATACGTATACACACACAAACAAATCCACGAGTTGTGATAATCAATTGATGACGAATAGCCACACATATACGTATACATGTACACATACAAATCCACGAGTGTTGTGATAATCAATTGACGTACCGTAGCTTTCAAGGGTTTGGTCGTCCTTCAAGATCCGGCCTTTGTAAATAAGGCGCTGCTGCTCGGCAGGGATGTCGCAATTCTGGCCGAGGACAGATTTGAAAGATCCGACATTGGAGTCGAGACTGATCAGTACGGAAAACTTGGAGCCATTGGAGCATCGGATATGGAGGTTCACACCGCCCCCACGGCCGCCGTCCTTCGATTCGCTCGTCGCCGCCGCTGCAGGACCATCGCCGCCCATACTCAAAACCCTGCCTCGTCAATACCAGAGGTCTAGCGATGAATCGATCGATCGATGAAAACTCAAAAAACTCAAATTTGCTTGGTGAAGACGAAAGAGGAGAAGGGCTTTAACTCTGCTACAAAGCCTGAGAGCGTGAGTGAGAGAAACGGTGAACCTGTAATAACACAGAGGATAAATAATATAAGTCGATATTCCTGTTTTATTTATTAATTAAAAAGAGGGGTTGGAATCGGAGGTGCCTTAGCCCACTGAAGTCGGGAAAGTATAATGTGCTGGTCCCCTTCTGGAACTCCCCCCAACTTTAATTTTGGACATTAATTTTATTAAAAATTAAAATTAATTCAAATTTTTTAATATAACAATATTTTACAATAATCAAAATTAAGTATTTATTTATAAAATAAAATGTATTTTTTTTACTATACTAATGAATATTTTTAAATATAATATCAATAAACATAACATAAAACGTAATAATAAATTTTATAAACAATATAATTAATAATAATTATTTTTTTAGTGACGAGAAATATCCTTATTAAATTTTAAGTACTCTTAAAACAATCAATTAAACTATTAAACTGTGAAAAGTATATTTACCGATTTAATGTTTAAGGATAATTTTTTTTTTTAGTAAAAGTAACATAGTTTTTATCCTACCCTTAATCCCCAATATAACCCATTATTCTCTTTTTAAGTGTTCAGTGCCTCCTAGTCAAAATTCTGAGCCAGTTCCTAGTCTTGACATTTATTTTTCAACGTGGAGGTTT
Source organism: Pouteria glomerata (assembly GCA_035590655.1). Lineage (NCBI taxonomy): Eukaryota > Viridiplantae > Streptophyta > Magnoliopsida > Ericales > Sapotaceae > Pouteria > Pouteria glomerata. Next base: position 39,342,818 of record JAVXUM010000001.1, read on the forward strand.
TTTATTTATTTTTTAATTATAATTTACATTTTTTTAACAGTTAATTACAATTTACTTGTGTGACAGTGAAATGAGGTGAAAAAAAGAGAATATAAAATATTTTAAAATTCACTTTTTACTTGTAAGTTTCTTTTAAGAAGAAAATGAATATTTAAATTTTAAAATTTTTATCTTCTTAAAAAGAGACGAAAATTAAAAGAAAGAAAAAAATAGATTAATGAGATTTTTATAATGATAATATTATTCATAAAATAAAAAAATGATAAATTTTTACTAGTCTTTTTAAGTTTTTATTCTTTTATTTCAGTCAGTTGAAGTTAAGTAAATCAAAATAAATTTTTTATTTTAATTTTTTTTGTTAATAACCTTCTACCATTTGAAGTCTTTTCTCTTCTATTTTGGTTCGATCCTCGTTTTTGAATGGTGATTGGAGATATTATTGTAGTGGCAAAGCAGAAGGTTGATTTGCTTGACTTCTTGTGGGTGTGTATTTAGTATCCTACCATGGTTTGATTGCAGAACAATAGACTAAAAATAAAAAATGGGAATACGTTCAAATAATATCCTATTATCAAATGTTAAAATAAAAGAAAGAAAAAGAAACTAAAGTCCTGTTTGGAGAAAAACAAAATTAACTTTTAGTGTTTAAGTGTTTGATAAATTTTGTTATTTTTTTTTTAAGTTGACAAATTGTCAAAATATCACTTTTGTTCAGTTAATTAGTAATATAATAATTATTTCACTTTATCCCAATTTAAAAGATACCCAAAAAAGGCTACCAAAATACTTTAAAGTTATCAAAAATTACTAAAAATTTTTATTTATTTTACCAAATACTTAAAAGATGTTAAAAATTATTAAAAATTTATACTTATTTTACTAACATATAAAAAAAATTTATCTACTAACTTTTACTAAAAAAATTATCCAAAATTACTAAAAATTTAACTTTCAAATAGGGCTAAGTGTTGAAATTAGTAAACCTCCATGTTGATCCACTGAAAACGGTTATACGAGGTATAAGTGTTGAGAATGATAAACCTCCACATTGACCCACTGTAACATGTAAGTGTTGAAACCAGTAAACCTCCACATTGACCGACTATGACGCTGTTGTGTAAAATATTTTGACGAAACCTAATTCCAAGGCTTTCCACGAATATACTTTGCATATTATAATCAAAATTAAGGTACACATGTTTGATTATTGCCGTTTGTTTTCTTAAAATCAAAACTAACGTTCATGTCTATTCCATACCACAGACTCAATATAAGTTCGTTTTTTTTTTTTTTCAGTAACCTTTTGTGTAAGTATTTCTTTGGATGCATTTTCTTTAAATAGCTGTTAGTTTCCAAAATTTAGGGATAGATGGAGGGTTTTTTTTTTTTTTTATTTTATTTATAATTTATAAAGAAATTAAGAGAATATTATCAAAAAAATAATATTTAGAAATCTACTATTAATAAAAATGTAATATAATATCACGGTTTTCAAATGAATTAAAACTGCGATATGATTATGTTGTGTTTGAGCACAAAATATAGAGAATGCAAATTGATTTCACGATTTTGGTAGAAAACGGTTATGATAATACGGATTTAGGTTTAACTTCAAATTATATTATTCTAAGCATATAGGATTTCAAATCTATCTATTTCTATTACTTTTAACTTCAAATTATATTTATTCTACACATATAGGATTTCAAATCTATCTATTTTTAATACTTTTAACGACAATTTTTTTGCATATATATATATAGGATTTCAAATATTTTCTATATATTTATCCAATTTTATCTTCAAATATTTACAAGGTCTTTATTATTTTAATTTTAATTTTGATTGCATTTTAATGTATAGAATTTCAATTAGATTAGACGTTAAAAGTTTTCATGGGATTAGAATTATGTTTGTTCTGCGCAGATATATTTTGTATATTTATTTCATTCTACTTCAAATATTTAAATGATTTTTATCATTTTTTTATTTTGCTTAATGTATTTTAATTGGATTAGAAATATAATAAATTTGAATGCAAAATGAAATTACATTTTAATATGTCTATTTGATATTATTTGATTCAATGATTTCAATTTTAATATATATAATTTCAATTGAGCCACTGAATTTGAATTTATCTAAAAATTTTAGATGGTTGATGTTATATCTTTAACGAAACTTTAAAAGATTTTATCTTGCATCTGATTTTTAAAATTTGATTATTGCTTTAAAAATATATTATCATAACACGTGTGTTGTTATGTGTATCAATAATCACGAAATGAGTTCACGTTTTCTACATAAACCACATAATCAAATTGTAGTTTCAGGCATTTGAATGCCGCGATATCATATCACGTTTTCATTAATAATAATTTTTCAAATATTATTTTTTCAACAATATTTTCTTAATTTGTATATAAATTATCAGTAAAACAAAAGAAAAAAAGTCATAAATGGAGGTTAGGAATTATTTAGATAAACTTGAATAGTTTGAATGATTTGAACTATGAAAATTATAGATTAATTGTTACTTCTCATGTCTAATAACTTCTTAGGACATGTTTGTTTTGGGAGTAATAGAGGGTAAAAGTTTTTAGGATAATTATTACCATTTATTACATATATTTAAATAGGAGTAACAATTACTTTGAGGGTAATCATTACTCTCATATGAGAGTAAATTTTTACTTTAAGAGGAGGTGCGTAGTAGAGGATAATGAAAATTTTTTACTTTTTTCTCATTAACCCATAAAATATATCTTTACAATTAACTTTTATTCTTTCAAAACTTTTAGCATTCCAAATATAATATAATTATTGTCAGGTAATATTTACTCTTTCATTTCAAATATAAGTACAATAAACTTGTTACCCTTGTAACAGTTAATAATTACCTCCGTAATTTTTACTTCCAAATTTTTCATCTCGTACAAAATATATCTTTAGGGTGTTTATCTCTTAGGAAATGTTTGTTTTGAGGTAACGGATGGTAAATTTTATTTCAATAATTTTTACCTTCTATTACATCAGTTTAGATGATGGGAGTAACAATTACTCTAGGTAAACAATTACTTCTATATGGAAGTAAATTTTTACTTTAGGAGGAAGGTGGGTAACAAGGAGTAATGGAAAAATTTTACTTTTTTTTTTCATTATCCCTATAAAATATTTCTTTACTTGGTGTAAAATCTCAAGCAACGTTTTTCTTTAAATAATTATAATAAATATTATAAAATGATATTTTGTTTAATCAAACTAAAATTAATTAATTATTAAATTATTTTATCAAGGTATTTAATAAATAATAGTTTATTATTAAAATAATTTATTTTAGTTTATTAAAATAATACTATTGAAATATTAATTTATGACTAAAATTATTTATTTTTTCAAATTAAAATCAATGTTTAATAAACAATAATGATTTATTAAAATAATTTATTTTATTAAAACATTTTGTTAAATAAAAATTTTGTCTCATAAATAATAATTTACTAAATTATGTATTGTATTAATATAATTTATTAAAATTAATAATCTATTTAAATAAACTAAATTATTTTATCAAAATAAAAATAATTTTTAACAAACAATAACTCACTATTAAAATTAATTACTATTGAAATCTT
>JAVXUM010000001.1:39461008-39473303 GCA_035590655.1 Pouteria glomerata
ACCTAGTTACAAATGTGAATGCATGAATGGTCTATGAATTGCACAGGGACTTATTAGGTACCCCCCCGTTAGTCCAACAATTCGGCCGTGATATAGCAGTCTTGTGTCGTGGGTCCACCGCGTGACCGATGCGTATGCTCTGATAATTGGGTAATGTGTATATGTTATGAATGTTTTACACTCACCCTTGGGTCCCCCGGGACTCGGGGCGTGACATATCAATTGTCTTAAAATTTCTGCCACCTATTTACCTTTTTTTTTTTTTTTTTTTATGACAATTCTTTGCTCAATTTTTGAAGTTGTTTGGTCACTTCGAACACTTCATGCAACAAGTATTTTTTGTTATGTTATGTTATGCTCTCAATATGTCTAGATAATGGTTGTATTACATCATAACGCCACACCCATCTTTCAACCATTAAGGCATATTATCAAGCATCTTCAAGGTTGTATAAATGAATTACACCCATCTCATCTCTAATTAATTGATTTAAGCCCAAAAGTTAATCACATATCATTTGTTAATTACTTTCCTTTAAAGTAACCAGAATGGATATATTTTTGAACTTAGTTGTATATCACTTATTGTTTTGCCATTTTTTTTCAATAGGTTGAACTTCTAGTATAGTTCCATCTGTTGCGATACGTGGTTCATATTTAGACCAGAGAACATGGCTTGTCACATCATAAATAGATCACCGCAGATTATATTGAACAAAGTTGCAGAAGAGGTATGGTTTGGTCATGAGATTGATTATTCAAATTTGAGAATTTTGGGTGTCCTGGTTATGTTCATGTATTTAATAATGAAAAGTCAAAACTTGACCCAAAGTCCAGTAAATGCATCTTTATTGGGTATGAGAAATGTGTTAAAAGGTTTAAGTTTTGGGATCTAAAAAAAAAAAGTGATAAGTCAGGATGTAAAGTTTGATGCTTAAGGCTTCTCAAGAAGATAAGAGCAGTGATTCAATTAGTGATGGTGGCAGTAATAAATAGGTGGTATAGATTGAGTTTGATAATTCTAATGAAGAGGCTAGTTTTTCAAGTGAAGATGATACTAATACAGTTTACCATGAGCACCAATCTATTGCTTTAGGTAGACAATGATGTGTCATTAAGCCACCAGTGAGGTACGATTTTAAAGATATTGTTTCTTATGCTCTCATTACCTATAGTAGTGATCTTATTACTTTTCAAGAGGCTAGCAGTTGTCAGGAAAAAAATAAGTGGATAGAAACTATGGTAGAAAAGATGGAGTCTCTACATAAAATGGTACTTAAGAGTTAATAAAACGTTTCGAGAGAAAGAAATCGATTGGGTGTAAATGGGTTTATCGAAAGAAAAAGGCTATTTCAGAAAAAAAAAAATAAGGATTTAAGGTTAGGTTAGTAAAAAAGGCGTATTCACAAAGAAAAAATCGACTACAATGAGGCATTCTCTTCTATTGTTTCACATACCTCTATCAGAGTAGTGATGGCTATGGTAGCATGCTGTTATCTAGAGTTGGAGTAGCTCAATGTAAAGATCATATTTCTTCATGAAGATTTAGAGGAGTAGATTTACATAGAGCAGTTAGAGGGGTTTATAGAACTAGGTGTTGAGCATCTAGTCTGCAAACTAAAAGAGTTATTGTACTGGCTTAAATTATCTCCTAGGCAATGGCATAAGAAGTTCAATTCATACGTGATCCAGATTAGTTGCAGTCATTGTGAGTATAATTGTTGTGTTTATTATAGGGCACTTGATGATAATTCTTATATCTTATTGATACTGTACGTGAATGATATGTTGATAGCTACATGGAGTAGGACTAAAATAGACAGATTAAAATCACTATTGAGTAAGAAATTCAAAATGAAAGTCCTATGAGCTTCAAAGAAGATTCTTGGCAAAGAAATTCATGGGATAGAAAGTCTAGAAGGTTGTAGCTATCTTAAACTAATTATGTGCAGAAGGTACTTGAGCAGTTCAGCATGATAGATGCAAAACCAGTTAGTACACCTTTGGCGAGTCACTTCAAGTTGTTAGTTTCTCAGTATCTAAAGACTGAAGATGAGGTTGCAAATATGTTAAAAGTTTCATAAGCCTGTACAGTGGGATATTTGATGTATGTTATGGTGTATACTAGACCAGATATATGATATGCAGTAGTATAGTAAGCAAATATATAGCAAAACTAGGCACAGAGCATTAGAGAGTATTAAAATGGATTCTTAGATACTTAAAAGGCACAATACATTGGGATATTATGTTTGGGCAGCAAAATAGTGGAGTTTTAGCTCAGGGATATGTGGATATTGATTATGTAAGAACTTAAATGATAAAAGATCCAACACAGGCCATGTGTTCACTCTAGCTGGTGGACCTCTTTGTTAAAAATCTATGGTGCAGTCACTTATTGCACTATGCACAACTAAAATAGAATACATAATTATGATAGAAGATGTTAAAGAAGTTTTGTAGTTGAAAGGGCTAGTCACAAAACTGGGCATTAAGCAAGGTAGAGTAAAGCTGTGGTGTGACAGTCAGAGTGTTATTTTCTTGGTAAAGCATCGGGTGTTCCATGCTAGAACGAAGAACATTGATGTAAGGTTTCACAAGATCAAGGAGTTGCTTAATTTGGGTGAACTGGTGATTGATAAAGTTCACATATCAAAAAATGTAGTAGATATGTTGATAAAGCCAATCACTACAGAAAAGTTCAAGCATTACTTAAACTTGATCAATGTCTCCAAGTGCTAAATAGGAAACAACTCCCCCAAGTTACTCATTCCAAGTAGAGTTCTACGGAATTTTCCTAAGGCATAAATATTCACCAAGATGGAGGTTATTGTGATATGTGGCTCATATTTAGATTGAAAAATTAAGTTAAAAATAAGAAGTTTCTGGAGCAGAACATAACAGATTGTCATGAGCAAACCGTTAGACCTGTTCATGTACCAAAGCAGAGTGGAGTGTAAGAAACTCCTTTGCAGGGGTACATGTGTTGCTTAGGAGGGGCTAGCCCTCCGCAGTATGGTATTGTAGTTTGGTCTTATTGACAGGATTAGAGCTTTAGTATATATATATTCTATTGTACTATGTAATCCTATAAGAAATTTTGCAGTTACTAGGAAATATTCTTACCGTCGTGGATGTAGGTAATCTTACCGAACCACATTAATTATGTGTGTTGATTTCTTTATTTCTTGTTACGTTTTTTATTCATATTCGCGTAACACCATTACACAATCAGATGGTAAAGATTGTTTTCACAACTTCACTCTCATATGTTCCAATATGCTGATTTTTGGCTTGCCTAGTTGAGTGTTCTGCTTCTGAATTCTTTTCCACCATTGAAGCATAATGCCCTTTTGACTTAAATTTCACAAATAGTACTTTTGTATCTTGACCATGTGTTTTCACTCAAAGTAATTCGTAAAACTGGCTTCCTGATCCAATTAACCATTTGTATGCATTTTTCTAAAAAACTCAAGAAACTTGATTTTAATTCCCCACCATTCAAGTCTAACTCACGCACCAATTTACCTTCCAATCCTTCCCAATTCACATTATATATATGTTTAACTTCATAAAAAGTGTTTGTGTCTTTTATATTACCATTATCTTCTTCCTAGACTATAGTAAATTGGTTGCGGTTGCCTTCTAGAATCTCTGTATGGGCTTCAGTATGTTGCATCACTGGAATGTTTGTATTGAGATTATACTTGAAAAATGTAATTACAAACTGCCATTTAGAATATAAATCATACATTTATTTTATTAATAATAAAGTTTTAAGCTAGTTTATGTTATTTATAGTGTTTTGTTTTCAAAATGTAAGAAAGAAGCTAAAATCATTAAAATTAGCAGCAGTGTAGATGAGGATAAAGTCATTGCTGTCCGGACACCGTATTTAAGTGGCCTGGACAGCAACAAAGAGGCAGAAGGTAAAGAAAGATGAAGACTAAAAATTAGGCTTGAACCTTACTATTGTCCGAACACCACCGACCGATCTACATGTAATTTTTAAGTTTAGGGTTTTTAGTTTTATCTATAAATATACCGTGTTGACAGGTGTATTGGGGGAGTTTTGCTTTTCTATTATTTCAAACCTTTAGAAGATAGCTTAGGGTAGATTTAGGATTGATTTTTTTGTTTAATTGTTGGTAGATCACTTTGTAACGTTACTTCAAAGTATGTACTCAAGTTTATTCAATGCATCTTGTTTTCTTTTCGTTTTCGCTTTTTATTTATTGTTTTATTGTTTTATCTATGTTAGGTTGAGTTTTAATCTTGATCTAACTCATTAATGATAGGTGGAACCTTATTTGATGATTGGATGTGATTGAATCCTCGTGTATAGTATAAAACCTATATGTTAGGGTTCTTGTTTTTCTAGATTTATTTTCTAATATTTTCAAAACTTTTAAAAACGTATGTAGTTGATTATATTTCTTTGAAATCACTGATAACTACATATGATTTGAACTTTCTTGATAGTTTGAAAATATAGAAAACGAATCTAGATTTATTTTCTAGTTTTTTTCTTCCTTTGGTTTTCAAAACATTCAAAACTTGTAATCTCAATTATTTTTCATTGAAATCCCTAATGATGTTACTTGATTATAATTTTCTTAATATTTTGAAAACAAAAAAAAAAAAAAATGATTCTGGACTAAAGAATGTTTTCAAGAGAACGTCACTCCAGTTTTATTTATCTTAAACGTGATTTTAAAACTGTGCTTTGGAATTAATATTTTTATGATGAAATCTTTCCATTTTACTCTTCCTAAACGTGAGTTGTAAACTGACATAATAATTATATCTACCATGAGAATAAGGTGTTAGTCAGATTTGTAGGTTTGATTAAGTTCTTTTTAGTTTAATTATTTGTAATTTTATTTTATTTGTTAATTAGTTAAAAACCAAGCATCCTAAACCCAAGACATATTTTCTTTTCCTACTCTTAAAAAAAGAAACTAGTAGATAGAAGAACTTAGAAAACCCTAAGCTTCACTCTCAAAGTTTCCTATGAATATGGTCCTAAACTCACTAACTAATTAAACTATACTACACACCCTTATACTTGGGGGTTACTTCTAACTTCACATTTTAGAGGCAGTCATATTGCCTACGACAATCCTTCAATCGTAGACCTCATCTTAGCCATCTTCATTTGCTGGGCATGATTGCCACTTTTATCATGACCTATACTACGTGTAACCACGATGTAGGTCTAGGATATACTTTAATACTAAAATTGGTGTAGCAGAAAATTCAGATCCATGGAGGCTTTATGATCAATTTTCAACTAGCAAAATATTAAAGACTGTCGATTGATTAGAGCAGGATTAATATAGGAACAAAAGTTCATCGCTTTGTAGGGAAAAAAGACCCAAGAAAGAGAATAGGATATGATTTATGGAATAATAATGAGAAAAACAACTAATAACGATTCTTAAAAATAGTTTATATAATGGGGTTACAACCCTAGTATTATTATTGTCAAGTAAATTAATTAATTAATTTTAAATTAATTATAATTTTATAATTAAATAAGAAAGAAATAAGATAAAAATAACAAACATATAATTAAGTGATAATGATAATATATTGACAATGGTAACCTAATTATTATAGTGTGTGTGCATGTGCGCGTGTAATAAAAGTATGATGCGTTTTAATCGTGAAATACAATGTATTGAAATATAAATATATTATTATTTTTAAAAAACGTATGTGTTAAAACGTAATTAGCAACGATAGTGAAGCTTTTTAATAACTTTGTATTGGACTCAAACAAAGTTGCTTGTACACCCCTAAATATTGGTGTATCTCAACAATTATTGTCAAATTTGAAGGGAACTTTATTTTGTAGTACAAAGAAGTGGAAATTAGGAGTGTACGTGGGTTGGTTTGATTCAAATTTATACCTAATCTTGAATCGAATTGATTTTTTTGATTCCTAAATTTTAGATATAAACTGAACCGATTTTAACTTAAAACTGAATCAAATTGAATCGAAAATATCAGATTTGTTTGGTTCAATTTTTGGTTTATAACATTTCAGGCTAGATCGGATTTATTTTCAGATTATGTCAATTTGGTACAAATTTTAAGATTATATAAATATTATATTAAATATTTACATATTATAATATTATTTGATTTTATAATATTATATAGTATTTTTATATTATATATTATATCAGTTTTTTTGAGTTAATTCAAGTTGTTTGGGTTAAGTATTTACTTACTTAAAAGCTGAATCAAAAATTTTAATTTTTTAATTTTTTAACTCAAAATCAAACCGATCAACTCCAACCAATCCAATCAATCAAGTCGAACCAAAGTAACTTGGTTCAATTTCTAAATTATTTTAATTTTTTGTGCACCCGTACTGCAAGTAAAACAAATGCAGCGCGTTAGTATAACATCTCGAAGATAGAAAAGTTAGAGAACGTGGATGTATATTAATGGACCACTCCTTAGCATTAGCGTGGAAAATTAATAAATTATTGGAAATTCTTGTCTATCAATTAGGGCATATTATTGGGCAGTGGCATGTCACACGTGATATGAAAAGAAATTTGGTTGTTCTCAGCTTATGACTATTCAACTTTTTGGTGTTCATCTCCCAACAACCCAATTAAGGAGAACCGGTTTGCATGTGGACGTATGGAATTTCATTGCATCACCGATATATATATATATATATATTGCCCTAGCCTGGAGGATGTCACATGGTAGACTTGAATACAAATCAACCATAAATATAATATATATATATATAATTGAAAAAAAAAATAAAAGGGCCGACCTCAATGCAAAGTTGACATTGATATTGACTTTGGAGATCTAATGGACTGGCACTAACCTCTGAATCCTTACTCATGGAGCTGCAAAGATGTCTCATGGATGAGAGGTTGCTTTACTATTGGAGACTGCGAGATTTTTACCAAAAAGCTTATATTTCACTTCAATTTAACACCCATATGAATGCAAAATATATATATGTATATACATATATACATATATATAAACAAATTACGATGATATTATCTCATTTCGAAAAATATATGTAGTCATGAAAGGGGTGTGTTTGAAAAATTAACTTACAACATCGCCGGGGTTAACGCCCAGCTGAGATAGAGCAGATGCGAGCTTGAGACATCTTTGATGAGTTTCTCTCCACGAGTATGTTGTATTACCATAAACTATGGAGACCTTAGCCCCATAAACAAACGCGGCTCGCTGTATGAAGCTTATAGGAGAAAGGGGTACGTAGTTGGCTAAGCATTGTTGCAGTCCGTCCATTTAGGTTGTGTATTTGGGTAACACGAGTCTTCGCCAGTGGGAGGACTTTATAAGCAGAGTTCAAACCATTAAAAATATAAATAAATCAAATCAAATCAGACCAATATTTTTAAAAAAATAAATTACTAATCTTCTAAAACTTTGAACCTAAAACATTAATCAAATAACGACGACAGAGTTTGAATTAGCAATTTATAGAGGCGTGTAAAATTGAATGGGTGACTTTTATCTTTCTCTCCCTTTCTCCTTTTTTTTTTTTTTTTTTTTTTTTTTTTTTTTTTTTTTTTTTTTTTTTTTTTTTTTTTTTTTTTTACCAAGTTTAACTCAACAAATTAAGTTAAAAACTTGATTTGTAAACGAGACTTAAATATTATACACCTCAACATCCTGACGAGAGATACCTTCTCACTGTAACTCCTTGTGCAAAAGCTTAAACTAAACGCATCAGGCTATAGGGATAGTAGAACACGGGACACACACATGTAGCTTTTTTTTTTTTTTTTTTTTTTCACCAAACCCAACCTAACAAACCAAGTGAAAAACTTTGTCTACCAGCAAGACTTAAATATGGATAACAATGAATCAGATCGAGATCGAATATTATCTATACTATCTCTGAACCCGTTGGGTAAAAAGAATACCCGGACTAATTGGGTGCCTGACGGTTATTTTTACGTGGCTACCATCCTCTAACTCATCAGGTACCCATCGAATAATCAGGTACCCATAATCTTTAAATATGAGATGGTTAAATAAAAAAACAATGATTACAAAATTCTTTGAATATAATAACTTTACAAGTAATTTTACATCTTAGGGTGAGTTTGGAGTGATAAAAAGTAAGATAAAATGAAATAAGTTATGGACTCATAATTTATAAAGTGAGATAAAAAGTTAATAATTTTTAAAGATTTTCAGAAATTTTTAAAAAATTTTAAAAAATTTTAGCAAACCAAATGGAGCCTAAATAGACTAAAAAAAATTATCTTTAAATAACAATATTTAAATATATGATCTCATCTTGTGCCTCTTACAATTAAGTGAAAAAAAAATTTGGGTCCATTCGTTATATTGAGAATCACATCTGAAGTCTAAGATAAATTACTAAGTATCAGAATCTTGAGTTATTTGATATTAATTAAATTGAATCTGTTCTTTGAACATAATATATATATATATAAAATTTAGTATCCAATGAGAAAAATTTTCGAGCTAACTTAAAATGACACATAAGCCCATGATAACATCAAGGTTAGCTCGGTGGAAAGGTCGATCAGTCGAGCTAGTAGGTTTGAGTTCTGAGCTTTTTGGTCAGAGATCATGAACATATTGATGGCCGAGCTGAGCCAGGGATGACTTGCTAGCCATAGCTCACATAGAAATTGTAGAGACAAGATTATTGTCAATTAAGAATGGATCTCTTGCGGCGATGCCAATCCCATATTCTCTTATCAGTTTAAAGAAATCATGGTAAATCAAAAAAGGTTACAAAATCTAGCTATAATTCTATCAAAATCCCTTATAAATAGACGAGAGACAAACCCGAACAAGTACATAAGGATTCTCTCTGCTGTTGTTCTGCGAAAATTATTCTCCTACATTGTCACTAACTTAACCGTCAGAGGTCCTTTAGCAGGCACCACACCGCACCACACCGATATCATTAGTTTTCAAGTTCTGAGTCAAAGTTCAGATTAGGGTCACGAATTTTCACCAACATCAATATCTAAATCGATAATATTATTTGCATAAATTTAGGTGTCTGATAATTTAAACTAGTAATCAAGTAATTTGAATGAGTAATTGGACAATACCCGTTGAGTATGTAGTAAATGGATAATTAGTGCAGAGAATTTGAGCGGTAATCAGGTAATATCCATTGGGTACCCTTTAATTAATTAAGGTAATCAGAGCAGGTTTGAGTAACACCCGTCGAGTACACTACATTTACCTTCCCCATAAATGTATCGTACAGTTATTTTATTTTTATAACTAGCACACCCTATTACCCATAAAATTTAAAAATAACCGTACTTATCAGATTAGGGTCGGATGGGTACCCGTTAGGACGGGTTGAAATTACCGTATCTAAACTTATACACGACATACACCCCAATATCCTGATAGAGGTGAGTGACCTTTATTTCAATTAATGATAAATATGGTAATGCTGAATTTTAAGTCAGATAAAATTTAAAAATAAATAAATAATTAAATAAACAAGCAAATTAAAATGCTTTGAGGTGACTGTCTCTAAATATTACGTCTAGAAATGCCTTCAAGTGCAAAGGTGTGCGATTTAGTTTTATCTGGTGAGTTCAGGATCATATCTACAGGAAACTTTGAGATGAAATTTAGGGTTTCTAAGTTCTTCTAACTTGTTGTTCTCTTTTTAAAATAATAAAATAAAAATAGATTTTGAGTTTTGAAAAGGTTGATTATATAACTAATAAATAAATAAAATAAAATTACATATAATTAAAATAAAAAGTACTTGATCCATTCTATAAATCTGGGTAGATACCTTATTCTCATGTTAGATGTAATTTTTTATCTCAATTTACAATTTACATTTAGGAAAAATAAATTGGAAAGATTTTATCCTTCAAACATTATCCAAAACACAGTTTTAAAATCACGTTTAGGACAAATAAAATCGGAGAGATTTTATCTTGAAAACATTCTTTAGTCCAGATTTCTTTTCTTTTATTTCAAAATATTAAGAAAATTATAATCAAATAACGTGATTAGGAATTTCAACGAAATATGATCGAGGTTACAAGTTTTCGAATGTTTTGAAATCGAAAGAAAAAGAAAACCAGAAAATAAATCTAGATTCATCTCTTATATTTTCAAACAATCAAGAAAGTTCTAATCATACGTAGTTATTAATAATTTCAAAGAAATATAATCAGCTACATACGTTTTTGAAGGTTTAGAAAATATTAGGAAATAGATCTAGGAAAACAAGAACCCTAACATACAAGTTTTACGTTGCATATGAGGATTTAATCATATCCAATCATCAAATAAGGTTCCACCCATTATTGATGGGTTAGATAAAGGTTAAAACTTAGCCTAACATAGATAAAGTAATAAAACAATACATAAAAAGAGAAAACGAAAAGAAAATAAAATGCATTGAATAAAACTTGTGTACCATACTTTGAAGCAACATTACAATGAAATCCACAAACAATGAAGCGTAAAATCAATCCTAAAACTACCCTAACCTACATTCTAGAATTCTGGAGAAACTATAAAAATGTATATGAAAAGATTAAGTAAAACGGCCATCAAAAGTTAGGCTTAAATAGCGAAACATAAAACCCTAAATATTAATAAAATTTGCGCAATCTCCTCAAAGTGGTTTGGACCACCTGAGGGGGTGTTCGATCGACAATATGCTTCCTTGTCATTTTTCATTTCGCCTTTGCTCTGGTCTAGACCATTCGTCAGGGTGTCTAGACTACTGTAATTTCTTTAGCCTCTTGTCACTGCTTATCTTGATTATTTTCTTATTTTCACTGCAATTAGAAAACAAAACAAAATAATTATTAAACTAACCAAAAACTATAAAATTTCCAAGCAAATACACGATTTATGATTTAATTATTAGGTTTATAATTATACTTTTCAAGTGTACTCAAACCCCTTCAACTTAAGCATTACTAGTCCTTAGCAATGACATTTTTTGAAGTAAAAGTAAATTACTATCATATTTCTCTTTTCATTAGAAACACAGTTGTGCTTAGCAGTATGCAAACTTTTTAAACCCCTAGGTTCTCCCTAGTGGACGAGTGAAGTCTCGTGAAAGTTTGCAATGAATCTACCCACAAAATTCTTAAATTAGTTCAATGTATAATATAAGTCAATCAAACAATTCATGGTTTAATCTTAATAAAGAACAAGTTACAAAATCCAAAAATTGCATAAAACCTCCTAATGCATGTTAAACTTACCCAACTTTCAACCATTTAATTTTAAGTGTGCCAATTGATGTCATTCATTTAACATAGCTATCAAGTATACTTGGAAGACTATGGCCTCGACTCTAAATCTCACCGAGTTGTCCACTCATAAATGAAATCACTCGAGAAGGGTTACTCTCATGGTTCATGTAGAAATGCAATAGCAAATAAGTGCAAGGAATCCAAACCAAGAAGTGACTGAAAGAATTAAGATACAGAGTGTTGAATAGCTTCATGAATGGAATATAATAATTCATAAACAAGTAAACTACTATCAACCACATGAGATAGATTAATGCTCTTATAAGTGTCTTTCACCTAAAGTCCACTAGGTCTTTACTAAGTTATACCTTGGCTATGAGGTAAGTTAGAAAAACAAGGGATAGCAAAATTCAAAGTGCATGTCTAAGGATTAAGATGAAAGCACAATGAAATACTCCTCAAACTTTTCCCCTTTTAACTCCTTGAATGCCAAACGCTGAAACTTTATTGTTCTTTTTCTTTTGAATTTTTTTTTTCTTTTTCATGGGACTAATAATAAACTCATAAAAAACTGTCCCATATATATATTTTTTTTTCAGATGACTTCTTTTTGTTCCACCATAATTTTTCAATTACTAGCTCATCTCTTATACACCTTATTAGAAAGTTGCATAAGTATCCCATAACATGCGAAGGTTGGCTTAGTTATATATATATCTAAGGCCAAAAGGTTATAAATGTGATGAAAATAAGAAACTTCATTTATTATTTTTTATTTTCTTTAAAGGCTTCAAAGTGGCTCCAAAGGTAATTAATCAAAGAAAAGTCACAGGCTTCCCAATGTGAGAAATATGGCCTAATATCACTGTCCAAGTTAATAACTGTAATACCCCTCACTTTTGATGTAATTGGAAGTCTTAATAAAATGAAAGTGTACGTATCTTTTGAAGTTGCATTTAGATGAAATTATGCATTGGTTAAGTGCTAGGAGCATTGGAGAGTGAGGTTGAGAAGTTTGGAGGTCAAAAACCAACTTCAGAAGA
>JAVXUM010000001.1:39516916-39533354 GCA_035590655.1 Pouteria glomerata
GTTAGAAAATTAAAACAATTGCAACTTATTTCTTGTTTTTTTTTTTTTTCAAATAAGTAAAAAACAGAAATGTACTCACGGGTTGTACTTGTACCTGCAGGTACAGGTACAGATATATTTAAAAATACCCATTTATAAATGGGTACTTTTTGTACTTGTACTCGTGTACCTACGAATCCATAGACCCGGCCCGCGAGTACCTAACCCGGCCCGTTTGCCAGGTCAAGATATATATGGTAGAATTACAATTTTGAATATTCTTGTGAAACAGTTAGAGGGGCATTTGAGTTAAAAATGTCACATTTAAGGTGTGTTTGGAGTGGCAAAAAATTAATAAAAATTGATAAAAATTACAATCTCATAAGTCATCTAATAAGATAAAAAAAGGTTAATAATTTTAAAAAATTTTAGATTTTTTTTTTATAGAATTTAGAACTCCAAACAAAAAGCTACTATTTAGGCGTGCGGGGATAAAAATACATTTGCGCATAGTCACTACTTTAACTGATGTTGCCTGAAAGAGCCTAAAAAAAAGAAGAATGTTAGAGAAATTAGCCGGAGAGAATTCCCGCCCAAAAATTCTCTGATGATGAAGTCAAGAAAGTCTCAAGAGAAATCAATGGATGAATTATAAGTATTTAGCTGATAATTGTGAGTATACCTGATTTTCTAGACTAAGTCTTGTGTTTATAGTAAGAGAGTTATAGTTAAACAACTAGAAAAATAATCGAAAAAAATAATATTATTATATTTTTTGTAAATATATTTGCATTTAATACCAGTTACATTCAATGCATGTAACGAGTATTTAAAATAATGGGTGCAATACGATAATAAAAAATATTTAAATATCACATCATATCTCTCACTTTTTGAATAAGAAGCTGACTAAATTGGCACAAAACATAATAAATAAACTAAATTTATTACATGATTGCATTTATGTCATAATTAACTAGCATTTATACCTGTACTGTGGGGCCAATTGGAGGGTTCTAGGGGATTGGAAATCAATGGATGTAATTTATTTACACTTTAATTATATGTAATTTTTAGGATTCTGCATTTATTGTGTTCTAATAAATTTTTTTGAGGTTTTATTTTTATTTTGAAGATAAATTTAATTAAATTAAATTAGAACACTTAAATTAAATATAAATAAATATCACCCGTTGATTTTTTTCATTATAACTTTTACAATAAATTTCTTCACTGCAATCCCCTGAAACCTCCAATTGAAGTGGTCAAGGACTAAACGAGTCCAGTGCCAAGCACCCTTTGTTCAACACGTAAATGTTCAAGATATTACCACGTGTCCAAGATTGTTGTTGTATCGACGTAATGTGTTCATTGTTCACCATGATAGCGATCGGTAATACTCTTTATGTTCATTAAATATTAAGTTGATTCCTCTTCTTTGTCCTTTGTTTGAGTACAAATCATTTTGAATTTTTATTGAAATGAAATTAGACAGACATAAACTTCTTAATTTTATACACACATCCGTATGCAATGAGGTCATACATTTTTTAAAAGTTTTTCCTTATATGCACATTATTTTAACTATCATTACTAGAAATAGTCGTTTTAGTAACCGCCATAAAAAAAGGGATAGCAGTCACTAATAAGTTTTAGCGACTACACTGTGACCGTTGTACTTGCGTCACAATTATTTTGTCGCTAAAAAATACTAGCGACCACTATGACGGTTGTTATAGTATTAGTGACCGTAATAGTGATTATCGACGAATTTACTTCTACAGTTATTTGCGATCACTTTTATAAGCCTCAGCAACCTGCCATAACTTATGCCAGTCGTTAATGCTTTCATGCCATTACTCACTAAGTGGCACGAAAACTTTTACGACCACTTTAGAGTGATTAATTAATTTTTTATTTTTTTAATTATTTATTATTTATTTTTCTATTTTTAAATATATATTCTATTGGTGATCGCTAAAGACAGTCGCAATAGATTTCTTTATTTTTTTAAAAAAATATTTTTTATTATTTTTATATTAATTTTAATTACCTTTTTATTAATTTTTTATTTTATTTATTTATTTATATTATTTATTTGTAAAATATTTTTTTACTATAATTTTAATCGTATGACATGCACATCTAATTTGCCCAAAAATATTAGAACAAAAATGTTCATTTATATATACATGAACAAAGTTTGTTATACATAAGTGTAATACGAAAGGGGAAAAAGATAAAGAAAAAAGTCTATCTAGTGGTCGGTCAGATGAAAATCATCCCAGTCCAGTCTAGGAAGCCCAACCGCCATTGTTCGAATTTGACAGTAAAACAATAAGCGAATGAAAACGTGCCAACAAAACACAATTAAATTTATAAAAATTTAATTAGCTATAACCTAAGGATGGAGAGGATGGCTTTGACTTTGAGATAAACGCCTCTTCATCTTGACTCAAAACAACACCTCTCGCGTGCCCATCTCCGCACAAAGGGCCTGAGTAGGTCCTCGTCGGGGCGTTTAGCCTAGGAAGAGCTAGCTATGGATGCCTCCACTTATGGAATGGACTGACGTGAAATGCCTGCGCCTCGCATAAGCGTGTATTCATATCTAATGATGGAATGGAATATCTCATCCCTCCTCAACTCTAGTAAGTTACACTTTATTAATTAGCTTTAGTAAGTTACACTTTATAACTAAAAAAATTTAAAAAAAAAAAATTCAGATCACAATCTCCTCACTTGTATCTTTTGACTAGACTAGTAACTGAAGAGTTCAGCCTACTAGTAGGGGAGAATGCCCATCGAGATATGCTGAAGAATGCCAGGGTCAGTCTCATGGCCCTTTTAATGTTTATATAGTTTATCTTATTTATATAGTTTTTCCACATCATCTGGCACTTCTCGTAAAAAATGTCCCAAAACTCTGGAGGAATTTCTATTACATTAAGTTGAAAATGACAAATTACAGAATATTGTTTAATATGTGTTGCAACACAGACACTACAAATGGTATAAAATCGAAATATCATATATGAAAATATATTTAGGTATCTGCACCTCAGCGCAGAAGCCCTTGAATCCTTCGAGCGGGAAAGCAACCTAAACGAGAATGGTCAGCAAGAATCTGATCAAATTTCGGACCATGTGTTCAATCTGGGAGGTAAGAAACTGTCTGGCCTTCACAATTGGGTGGGGCGTGTCATCGAACTGCACGATCATCTACTGTGACATGTAGTTCCATTGCAGCAGTGCCTTTAAAGGCCCTCTACGGGACCTGGAAGACCTGCTTAAAGTGAAATAATTTGTTACAAAAAAAAAATACGAAATTTAATGAGTCGAAAGAAAAAATTTTAACGATAAAAAAACTTTAAACTAACAATTTATACTTGGTGTTATATGGTCAGATATCGAAGGTACATGATTGTGTGTCAAAAGTTACGCCGACGTAGAAGGTGATGGTAGGACGGCGTCTGTCGACTATCTAATTAATAACACAAAATTAAACTCACGTAACAATTATATTAAACTAGGCGAAATTAAGACATTAGATTAGACTAAGATACTAGATTGGGTCTAAGTAAGATTAGTGGTTTGCGAATTAGTTATTAACTTAACTAATTAAGTATTATTAATTAACTATTATAATTCAATATTACTAATTAACTAATTATAGTATTATAATATTATTATTTACCTAATTTTCTTATATTATTAATATTGGATTGGATTGGACCTAAGTAAAATATTGGATTGGGTTTAAGTAAGATTAGGGATTTGTGTATTAATTATTAATGTAGCTAATTAAATATTATTAATTACCCAATTATAATATATTATTTTACATAATTTTCTTATATTATTAATATTTGATTGGATTGGGCCCAAGTAAGATTAGGAATTTGTGTATTAGTTATTAAATTAATTAATAAAATTAGTATTACTAATTACTTAATTATAATATTATAATATTATTATTTTACCCTATTTTCTTATATTATCAATATTTGATTGGATTGGACCCAAGAAAGTATTTGATTAGGCCTAAGTAAGATATTGGATTAGGTTCAAGTAAAACGAGAGAGTTTATGTATTAGTTATTAATTTAATTAGTTAAATATTATTAATTTAATATTATTAATTAACTATTTATAATATTATATTTTACCTAATTTTCTTATGTTATTATAATAGAGAATTTGATTTGGCACAAGCAAGATTAGGGATTTGTGTCTTATTATCAATTTAACTATTAGAATTTAATTATTGTTATTAATATTAATCTTATTATAAACTAATATTACCATATTTTATCATTAGGATTTTGTTTATGATTATTAATTTAATTAATTAAATTAGATTATGTTATTATTTTTAATTTTATCATTATTATTATTATTATCATCATCATCATCATTCTTCTCATTAGGAGTTTATGTATTATAATATTATTTAACTAATTATTAATATTATCGTAAATATTTGAATTATTAATTTTTTAATTGGGGTCTGTGTATTATTATTATTATTTTAATTTTGAATTTTGTAATTTAAAATTGGGAAACTTAAAAAGTTATTAATCAAATAAATTAACTAAAAATAAAAGTCTACAACGACAAAAATATACGATACAAAATAACTAACAGCAAATTAACAACAAAATAAATATTGTAGTTTAATATTATAATATTATTAGTTAAACAATTTAATTATATTTTGAATATTATGCTATAGTAATAATAACGATAGTAATTTACCTAATTTAGTTATTTTTAATACTATTATTTAATATTATTATTATTTAATTTAACTAATGTGACATTAATGCATTTATTTAGTTATTACAATATTAACCAAATTATTATTTAATATTTTAAATAATAATAATAATATTTTTAATAGTTTAACTAATTCAAAATAGACATTACGATATTCATCTAACTAATCTAATTTAAATTAAATTAAATATATTATCAATATTATAAATTATTATTTAATATTTTAACCAATAATAATTTATTAATTTAATAATATTACTTAAAATTATTAATATTGTAATTTAATATTATAATTGAACTAAATGAACATTGTAATTTATATTATAACGTTATAAGTTAGGCAATTTAATTATATTTTGGATATTATGTTATAATAATAATAATAAAAATAATAATAATAGTAACAGTAATTTACCAAATTTTTTATTTTTAATACCATTATTTAATATTATTAATATGATAATTTAATTTAACTAATGTGACATTAATGCATTTATTTGATTATTATAATATTAATCAAATTATTATTTAATATTTTAAATAATAATAATATTTTTAATAATAATAATATTTTTAATAGTTTAACTAATTTAATATAGACATTATGATATTTTTCTAACTAATTTAATTTAAATTAATTTAATTCTATTATCAATATTATGAATTATTATTTAATATATTGGTCCTAATAATAATAATTTATTAATTTAATAATATTACTTATCATTATTAATATTGTAATTTAATATTATAATTGAACTAAATGAACATTGTATTTTAATATTATAATATTATAAGTTAGGCAATTTAATTATATTTTGGGTATTATGTTATAATAATAATAATAATAATTTACCTAATTTTATTATTTTTAATACTATTATTTAATATTAGTAATATTATAATTTAATTTAACTAATGTGACGTTAATGCATTTATTTGGTTATTATAATATTAATCAAATTATTATTTAATATTTTAAATAACAATAATATTTTTAGTCATTTAACTAATTAGTATAACTAATTTAATTTAATTATATTATCAATATTTTAAATTATTATTTAATATTTAACTAATAATGTCAAGCTCTAGCATAAATTGTCCAGAACGGACAGTATGAGAATATATGAATTAATAAAAATAAATAAAAACTTGTACCAAGGTCTAATAACATTAATCAGAACAACTAATAATCATCTATCATTCTCATGTTAAAGAAATATAACAACATCATAAATGTTAATGTAGCCACACCCCGGTGACATGATCCAAAATTTACGTAACCAAAACAAAAGTTCATGTCGAGCTTACACTCTTGGCCACATAATTATAACACCAATAAACATATTCCCATTTAAGAGAATGAATACAATTACTATCATTTACAGTATAGACCGAACTTAGGTTACTCACGCCTAATCTACTTACGTATCTCACCTCGGGAATCAGGTCTCCGTAATTCTTAAATTATTATCTAGTTTTCTTATCCCATTCATTAACAATGAATCAAACATTAACATCATTTTCAATATCCGTATCAATATCTTACTGTGTAATAACAATCCATGCAGTCTCATGCAATCTCATGCAATGGGTATTATGGAATGCAATGACCAATGCATCATATATCTTCCATCTACACCCAACCTTATTTTGGGACGGGTGACACTTAGCCAAGCACGCAGGGTCACCGATCATACTGTTTTCGGTGCTAACGGCAAACGCATAAATCTTATATGAATATACCACGTGGGGAACTGAGTTACACCCCCACAAGTGTAAAACTAAGGGGTTCTAAGTTACACTCCTTGGCCCTTTCGCTAGAGAATTAAGTTACACCTCTAATCGGGCATCCACCTATCCCAGGCAGGTATCCGGCTGTAATTCAAAGAATCTCATAATCTATATCTCTCAATATTAACGTCTCAACTCTACATAACTAAGTTCTAGTCACTTTTATATTGACTGGGGATCATCCAGTGTCATCAAAATCTCATTTTCTCAATTTTATCAAACTCAATTTATATATAGAACGTGCCTCGGCACGTCACATAAACACATGACACTCTCGGCCAATCCATGTACATCACTTTCACCGGATAAAACCACTCTAATCCCAATACATATGATATGCGAAATTAGGAAATCAAAACATATGCTATACTCAAGCACGAATAAATACTCACATAATTCACCAATACTCATAAAATCGTGTTCTATATAGGTATGGGAACAAACCAAAGAAAAATAGACCGAAACGGACCAACATAGGTAAAACTCGAGGGGGTCGTAAGCTGGGCGCAGGGAGCGCGCCCCCTCGGCCTGCCCAGAAATTACTTTGGATAGTAGGGGTCGCAGGCTAGGTGCAGGAAACCCGCAGCCTCAACCCTCTGTGTTATACCTACTATTCATCATCTTCCCCAGCCAACCTCAGCCCAAATTCGCACAATCCAAGTTCCAACTCAATCAAAACTCAAATAAAAACATCCAAATATCTAAATCATTTGTTTACATAACTTTAATTCAAGAAATAACCCAAGTACATGTGAAATCTCTCACAATATGTGCATACATATACACAGACACACATATATATACATATATGTACAACTTTCTCTACATTTAGCCAAATATTGCATAAATATATACGAAAATGATCCCTACGACGTATAGAACACAAATATAAATTCCACCTACCACAAATCCGAGGAGAAATGGAAAAAAACGAAGAAAACTGATTTGTTTTCCAAACTTCATGCTTTGATTTCTCCCTCCTCAGTTTAAATCACAAGAAACCAACCACACCATGTTGATCATGGCATCAAGATCCTACTAGATCGACCAACCCCTCGTGCCAAATTTTCCTCTCTTCTCTCTCTCTCCGTTTTCTTTCTTCTCTCTCTCTCCGTTTCTCCTCTGCTCTCCTAGAACCAAAAAAAGGAAGAAAGAAAAAGAAAAAAAAATGGCAGGGCCTTTAGGCCCAGTTTGTCCAATCCAATATCATTTCGAGTCAAATTCAATTCGAAAAAAATACCATAATCCATTTAAACTCAATTTAAACATTTTATTTACTCAAAATAATACATAAATATCTAAATTTTAAATACCAGGTGTTAAAAATAATAATAATTTATTAATTTAAAAAATAATACATAAAGACATATTGCCGATCTTACTACATCAAGCCACAAGTCATTGCCATTTTCATTCCCTTAAAATCATACATAAAAAAGAAAACAATAAATAGAAAAAAAATATCATCCCCTCAAGCCACTATTGTTTTCTTTAAATACGAACCATAATCTCAGCCACAATTTCTCAATCACACAACCAACATATTACGTGTATTTAACAAATCTGTATATAGGAAAAAAAAAACCAAACCAATAAATAAAAAATAAATTACAACATTAACAAAAAAAAAAATATCACGAAGAGAAATAGATACCAAAAATAGTGTACGAAAAAAAAAAGAAAAGAAAAGAAAACAGTGTCATCGGTAGAGAAAAGGAGAGAAAAAGAGAAGAATCATTTCAATATTAGGCTTCTACAAGCTCGATCCAGCAAAAAAATGAAAAAATCTCAAAATGTTAACTATATGTGTGTGTGTGTGTGTGTGTGTGTAGAGAGCGAGATAGAGCTAAGGAGAAAGAAAGAGATGGCGAGAAAAGAGAGAGAGCTAATTAGAGAAAGAAAATGAGGGATGAGGAGTGATTATTTGACACTTACGCCTGCGCGAGGAGCGATGTTCAGTGATGGTGGAAGAAGGAGACGGAGCGAGGGAATAGAGAGACTAGGGGAGAAAAAAAGAAAATGGAAGAAGAAAAAGAGAGATGAGAGAAGAAAAAGAGGCATATAAAGTTTTTATAGTAATATTAGAGACTCGCTATAACAATCGTTTAATAGTATTATTTGAGACTGCGAAAGTTGTCGCCCGAATAATATCGTTGTTAATGTTACTGTCGCATATTATTTGTGACCTGTAACTCAATGATCGCCAAAAGTGGTCGTTAAAATGATATTTGTGATCCCTTCAAGTCTCCCGAACGTCAAAAGCTATTTCGCTAATATAATTGTCAGCAGGAATCTATCATGGTCATGGGAAGCTTCATGGAGAAGCTTCTGTTAGTGACGAACAGCACAGTACTTAACAGAAACGACGTCGTTTTGAAAAGTATATGTATCAGTATATAACGCAATTTGTGTCTATTGTTTTTTTGGTGCGGGAGTACATTTTTGAAGAGAAAAACAAAGTTGATGGACATCGAAGAGGAGTTTGCGTTCTGGATACTGTGTGAACGATATGGGTCCAGGACGCTGGTTGAAGAAATGACTAAGTGGGCGGTAAACACTTCTGCCCAGAAGCTGATCGATCACACTGTGGCGCTGCAAAAGGAGACGGAGAGGATCTTTGAGGGGTTCAAAGCTGCTATGCCTAAGGTCGAACAGGCTGCGGAGGAAATATCCGCAGACGACGTCGTTGTAGTGACTGAATTGGCAGAAGACCGGTAAAACAAATACGTATAACGTATTTGTAATGTATATTGTAATCACAACGACGTTAATAAAATAAACACTTTTATTTTACTGAATATTGTGACAGGAGAAATGTTCCGAGTTTTGAGTGTTAATCAGATAATACCAGTAGCAAAATTAATTTAGCAATAACAGAAGTGAACAAATTTATTATTATTATTCATAAAAAAATACATATTGTTCCAGCTTTTCCCAGTCAACTACCCAGCTACGTTTATCAAGTTCTAGTTGGAAAGCAGTAACTACAATACTAGGGGATATAACCCCATAGTCCTTCAAAGAAAGATGGAGACGGAGGTTCAAAATCTTCGAGAGGTATTCCGGTGAGGGGCTGTTGACTACATTCTGCGAAAGCCAGATCCGGTAGGTCAGCGAAAATGTCTTTATCCGCAATGCCTTCCGGCTCTCGTAGTTCATTAGTATGCGGATGAGATACCAGTCGCGGCAGTTTGGTGCATCCGCTTTCATCCACAGGATCGTGTTCTTGTTCTTCAATGTGTCGTAGTAGATCCCGCAGTTTATCCTCTCTTGCCATACGGTGGGTTCGTTTGCATCCGCTGACAAGCCATAGTGTGCACCCGCACGGGAAGTCAAGCTCCGTCCTCTGGTATTTCTTGCACTTCGCATGGCTGTGGCGTCGCTTGATCGACAAAGAGAGGTTCCTGGAGGGAGAAGAATTCTGCGTTAGAGAGTGTCCACGCTTTGAGGGCGGAGTTTTCATTTTTTTCTAAAAAATCTTTGTAAGATGCTGGCTCTCCGGGGTTGCACCGAATTATTGAAGGGATTCCACCTTTAATAAGACGGGGCTTGGCATATTTACAGTTTGATTTCCAATCTCGTTGGGCCCCAATGAACTGCCGCCAGTGTTTTAGAAACTTTGGCTCCACGTCGTCTATGACGTTATAGAGGGCCTCATCATCGTGATCCTTTAGATCTACATGGCCCGAATAGTAATTATGTCGGCCCAAAGATCTGGCCCAACAAGTTTTACCCCACCTGGACGGGCCTTCAAGTATTAAGGAAATGGGCCTACGTGGACGATGGGCCGCATCTCGAATATTATCCAAGGCCCATTCAGACAGGTCCACGGGTACATTATTAAAAATGGGTAAATCATTTACATAAGCCTCGGGCGGTTTTTGGAAGATCCGACCCAAGTTGTAAACTAATTTATCATAATTAATAACATACCCCTTGGCATCTTCTCTTCTGATTATGGTAAGCGCAGCGTCAATCTCTCCGGTTTCCAGAGCTTCTTCGTAAGCTCTGTTTCCAGAACTCTGTTGATTGGAACATGGTTCCACAAATGTACCGTGATCAACAAAATCACCCCCTTTTGAAATATAGTCACGGACATCGAAGGGATTGCGCGCTGCCTCAACTTTAGGATGGAATTGGGTTGAATTGTTAGGATGGGTTAAATCAAAGAAACGACAATTTGATGTACGGAAACGGTAGGAAAATTGAAGAAGACAATGTAGATGGGGTTCCCCGTTTTTGTGTGACTCAGCGGAAACTCGGACAAAAAACGGGGGCTGCGAAGTAAATAGAGAAAGTAAACTGTGGAGGGCATGTTCTTTAGGAATTGAACATTTGGGGTACGTAATGAAAATATTTTTGGCGGAAAGACGAAATTTACCAGGTTGGCGAGGCATATTTGCAATTATTTTCTGCAGTGCAAGCTGACGTCAGCGGGTGCGAGAAAAACTCTATCCCCCTGTGGTGCCAATGGTGCGACATTTATACCCGGGGGGAGCGGCCCCTTTAATGTTACGGGCCGCTCCCGGCGCCTTATCTACTGCCACGTGGACGGCTGGGATTGAACCACGAGGCTTTTACTGTTGCTCCGCATGGTAACAGTACCCTGCCGCATAAGTGCACAGTAACATTTGAGGGGTATTTTCGGAAACGAAACAGTGGCGAACAACACAGTGTCCTGACAAGACAGCATAATCCGCGTGAACGTTTGAACATGACCGTTGGATCAGTCGTGATTGCTTGTTTGAACTGGATTCAAAAAAGCAACGGTTGTGATAATTGTCAGCAGGAATCTATCATGGTCATAGGAAGCTTAATGCAGAAGCTTCTGTTAGTGACGAACAGCACAGTATTTAGCAGATACGACGTCGTTTTGACTAGTATATTTGGCAGTATAAAACGCAATCTGTTTCCATTGTTTTTAGGTGCGGAGTACATTTTTGAAGAGAAAAACAATGTTGATGGACATCGAAGAGGAGTTTGCGTTTTGGATACTGTTTGAGTCTAAGCATGTTATATACATTGAACAAGTTACAAATTAGGAAATGACAATGAAATAGAATCACCTAAATGATCCTCTACTTGTTTACAATATTCAAAATATTATCTAATAAGTACAAATAATTTAATGCACAACAAGTATAGGTATGTTTATAATATTCAAAATATTATCTAATAAGTACAAATAATTTAATGCACAACAAGTATAGGATCATTTAGGATCTATGTTTACAATATTCAAAATATTATCTAATAAGTACAAATAATTTAATGCACAACAAGTATTCTCACATACTCTCATAACAGTATCTTATGAAAGGAATTCAAAACTACTCTAAGTAATTAAACACATTATTCATTCGCAATTCATGTCAACGTAAATCCACCGTCATTTGAGATCATCTAGAACGTTTATAGGTTGTAACTTTACCTTTAAGGCATAGTTCCAAAGAATAGGAATGCATGGTCAAACACTATATAGAGAGTGTGTTACGTTAACTTCTTCAAACCAGGTTAATGTTTAATATTCTTCTTTTATACATTCCCATAGGATATAAACATTGTTCCTAGTCCTTTGGCATTAGGAGTTTCTTTCATTCATCCATTTTTTTTTCCTTTTTGTTTTTTGGAAGAACAAGTCTTGCTACTTCTTTTTCAAATAAATACTTCTTCCTTTCAAAAACACCTTCTAAGTTGACTCATTTTCATTTTAAATTCTTCCCTTGCTCTCTAGACAATAAAAGGTAGGAAACTTCATTTTTCTTTTGGGCACCAAGGTCATAAAATCAAGGTCACAAAAAGAAAATAATTCGCATTTGATCACAAAAGCTCAAACACAAGTCCTAAGGTCATTGCTCAAGGGTAATGCGTACACTCTACCCTTTTGTTTAGTTAAATGCTTCTCCTTTCTTCTCTTGTCAATATAAGGCATTACACCAAACCATGCAAATCGATGTGTTTGGTGTCTTACATTTTCTTTACCCTTTCTTCTGTTTATAATTTTCTGCTTTATTACCATATCAAATATCAAATCCAAATACAGCACAATGCTAAGTGTAAGTGAGGTGCCCAAGTGAGAAAGTGAGTAGTCAAGCGAGTTGGAGTCAATGTGGTTTATGTGTATTGTATGGGTGAGGAAGATTGCTTCTAGTGAGTGCTTGATTGATTTCCCTTGTGTTTGGTTATACATACACAAGTCAAGTGTGTGAGCACTTAAAAGAAAGTATGTATTGTTTAATAAAATTTCTTCAGTACGCGAACTCCAATTCCACATTTTTTTTCAGCGCAAAATATCAATTGTTTTCATTTGTTGAAAGATTTTGTTCCCTAAGAGAATGAATGGAACATTTGTAGAATAATAATTGTAATGTTAAAATATTACTATAATCTAATCTTTTTTATACAACGCAATGGTAAAATACACTACGACATAACATGATTTACCAAAATAATATTTTTTTTAGTTAATGTATCATTAGACTCATATATCTTGAGGGACTTTTAATTTATACTTCTAAACTTTATTTTGTTGGAGTTTTGTCTCCATTGCTTGTTTTGACTCTATTTGTGGAATACAGAACAGTAAGTTATGGGGGAAAAATATCTTATACATTATCAAAGTTGCCAATAGGATTTGAGTTGTACAGGAAGTATATTAATCTAGTAGAAAATGGGTGGATGTTGGGCAGTCTAATTGACTACTTTTTCTTGCAAAAGATTAACCTCACAATTGTAGAAGAGTAGTTGTAGTAATAATTCGAAAAGACTGAGATTTGTCCACGGGAATTGTTTGTCAAAATTTAAAGATCAAGGTTAGAAAAGCAATTGAAGGTTGTTTTATGAATATTTCTTCTTTATGTTCATATTGTTTATTTAAATTTTATAACCCAAATTGATATGCGAGGATCACACATCCAATTCTGAAGATTTTTCTTTGAAGAATATTTGATGAAAACAGATTTTAAACTCACCAAAATAGATTATTTGAAATAAGAAGCAATATCTTATTTATCAAACGACCATCCAATAGCAAACAACCATATGTAAAAATCATTCAATCATACAAAATGAGAAAAAATATATCAAGAAATAACTACTTTTATTGCGTCAAGGCAATACTTAAATACATCCGAAAGATCCTCCCTAAGGCTAAATTATTAGAGTTTAGTTACGAACCATAGAGAAGAATATGCAACTAGGTTTTAAAGAGGAGGAGAAGAGAAGAAAAGAGAAGAGGGTTGGGAACCCCTAATACATCTAATATTATAATCCCATGTCAAAAATACAGAATAAAGGGCCCAAAAAATCTGTCATGCACTGACCAAGAAATAAATTTTTTGTTTTTGATGGGAATATGAATTAAACTGAAAGAATCTTAACTATTAAGGGGGTTAATGGAAATCCATTCAAATGGAATTCTTGCCATTCGTACTGGAAATGGCATGGGCCTATTTTTCTGCTCTTTCTTTTCTTCAAATCCCATCTTATTTGCTTCGGCTGCTCAAAACGCATTCTTTCATTGAATTTCCACGACTCCTAGCAATGGATCAACACTCGGTTTGGCTTTAATCACACAATTCACTTGTTTTGACCTGAAATTAAAATTGAAGTACAAAAACAAGATCAAGTGCAATTATCCATTTAAGAATAATGTAATTTTCTCTAAGATCACATAAATATGGACAAATTGTTATCAAATGAACACCATTTTAGAGAATCATCACTAATGAAGCTGATCTCCACTTGTAGGTTGAACATGTGATAAGAGAGCAGAATATCATGGCTGCCAATGAGTTCCTTGAGCTCTTTTGCGAACTGGTTGTGGCAAGACTTTCAATTATTGCAAAGCAAAGGTACCAAGAAATGCATGATTTACATACTATTATTGGCACACATTATGAAGCACATGCAATAAAATGATCTGTCCAATGTATTTCAGGGAATGTCCAGCAGATCTGAAAGAGGGTGTAGCAAGTTTAATATTTGCAGCCCCTCGATGCTCAGATATTCCAGAACTACTGGCAATTCGGGACATTTTTGAGAAGAAATATGGGAAAGATTTCGTGTCTGCAGCTACTGATCTACGACCCAACTCCGGTGTGAACCGAATGGTAATGCAATCAGCCCATGATTGTAACTGATTTTGTGACAAACAAATCATACATCTATGCTTCAGTTCTAGAATTTTGTTGATATCCCTATTTAAGAGGACAAAGTGTGTTCAACAATTGTAACTGTGGCTTTGATGACAATAAATCATACATCCGCACTTGAGTTCTAGAATTTTGTTGATATCCTTGTTTTAAAAGACAATGTCTACAATAAATCAATTTTCATTATTTAATAGCATATTTTACATCGCTTGTGGTGCTTTTACTTGTATCAGTGCTCTAGATGATTAATTTTAGGCTCTAATTCAAGTTCGCTTGAAAGGTTTTGAATGATGATGGGCTTGCCTTGTCTTACAGCTTATTGAGAAACTGTCTGTTAGAACCCCTAGTGGTCAAGTAAAATTGAAGGTCATGAAGGAAATTGCGAAGGAATACCAGATTGAATGGGATCAGACAGAGTCTGAGATAGAGCTTCTCAAGCCCCCAGAAGAGCTTATTGTATCTCTCTCTCCCCCTCCCTCCCTTCCTCCCTCCCTCTCTGTGCTTGTGTTCTTCCGCTTACTAATCTGTGGTTTCTTTGAGCAGGAAGGACCGCGTACTTTTGTTAGTGCTACCAGCCTACCTGTGAAGCCCATACTGAGGCAATCTTCAGACCGAGACAAACCAAACCCCGGGTAATTTAGGCAGCCTTGGGATCACTGTCAAGTAAACTTTTTTTGTTTTTGGGAGTTTAAAATGGTTTGATTGTTTTGCTTCGTCTCAACAAAATTATTTATTCCCAGAGGAATTATGTGGAAATGTCATATTCATTATGCCCCAACTTTCTGTGTACTTAACCCAGATATTCTGGTAGCACAGGAGGGGACACCATGAACTTCAGAGACACGGCGTCAGCTGCTGAAGCAGCAGCTGAGTCTGCCAAGCAAGCTATTGCGGCGGCAGAAGCTGCAGCATATCTGGCCAAAAAGGACCACGGTCAGGTCTACAAAGCCCCTGGTTATAGTAATAACATGAATGCTTCCTGCATTAAGCAGGAATATGGGTCTCTTTCCGGCGATTCCACTGGGATCTTCATGCCAAATGGTCCTCCAATTAACTCTCAGAATATGCGTGATAAAACTGAATTCCCGGCCCATGTGTACAAGTCGCAAAGTATTGGAAAGTATCCTTATTCAAGAAATGAAGATGTAATACCCACAGAGATGGATTCTAATAGGGTTACAAGGAGACACAGCTACAATGTACCATCTGCACATTCTGATATAAAGTTTGATGAATCGGACTGCGATGAAGAAGTTGACATGGAAGAGGAACCCACTGTCAGAATTAATCAACCGCCTAATCGTCCTGCTCCCCATGTAACCACAGCTAACGTTAAACAAGACCTGGCTCCCCGCATTCATCCAAAATTGCCAGATTATGATGCACTTGCAGCGCGTTTTGAAGCTCTCAAGTATCGCAAGTCCCAGCCCTGAAAGAATTACAATTTTTTTTTTTTTTGGGGAAATGTTCTTTCGAATAGCTTTTGTTCCGCGCATGTTATTTGCATATTTTTCAATCATATAGAGAATTAGGGATCCTAAATAATTTGGATTGTGAAGGCGCCTTTCGGTGTACTGCAATTGACAGGATATCATTTTGTCAACTTCATAGTTATATTCCTAATGCAAATTATGAGGTTTTTATATACAAAATAAGCTGTTCTGCTTTTAGTTTGCCGTGTCCTTTTTTTTTTTTTTTTTTTTTTTTTTTTTTTTTTTTTTTTTTTTTTTG
>JAVXUM010000001.1:39604175-39616583 GCA_035590655.1 Pouteria glomerata
GCCTTGCATGATAGGAAGAAAATTCATCAATGAATTCTTAATTAGCGAGGGTGAAGAGGATTTGAGGGTCTGAGTGCTTTGCATCTTCTGCCCAGATTGGACACGGATATATAATACATATATATAATATATAAGAAGTGAAAGTATAACTAATGCTGAGTCATCAAGGTTGTACAAGTTGTCAATAGACCCGTGAGTCAAAGTAACTAGAATATTTTCTGAAAGAGATGTCATACTAATACCTTGAATCTGCATGCATGCATGCCCAGTTTGTTTGGAGCATATATATATATATATATATTTTTTTTTTTTTCAGATGATTTGATGCAATGCATGATCGTTCTGTTTGTACTTATGGCTCTGAAATGAAGAAATTTCATACTAATTATTTAAAAAAATTATTTTAGTACAAAATTGTTAATTTAGATGAGAAATTATAATAGGTTTGATTAGCTTAATATAATTGACTACGAAGAATTTAAAATTATCATAGAAAAATAGTTATTAGAGATTGTTCATAATAGTAGCTCTATCGTTTTAGAAAAAGTAGTATCACCATTACTATTTATTGTAATGATAAGAAAACTTGCATGGATATTATTAAAAAAATTATTTATATTTAAATACAATTTAATCACTCATTTATTGATAAAAAAAATCCCTAATTGTATAAATGTAGCCTCTTTAAGTCTTCTAAATGAGACTCAATCGCATTAAATCTGATTGATATTAGGACGTCCTAGACATACCTTGGTGAGAACACTTGTGGCTAAAATCTTGCATAATAAAATCATTATAAATTCTTAATACACTTATAAAACTACTATTTAATATTCTTGGTTAAGATACAACCTGTAAATCTAGAGTGAGGTATGAAAGGTTTTGATCCTTTATTATGCCCGTACCTAATTGATTATTCGCGAATTCTATTACCATGAAGTGTATCAACAGCAAGAGGAATTCACCGAAGCATATCCTTCTTCCTCTCTTTTTCCGGAAGAAAAGGAGAATTTGGACAAAATCCAGAGAGTTGGGGGTGGTTCAACCAGGAAGAAAGTATGGCTCTATGAAAATAAATCTATATAA
The DNA here is from genome assembly GCA_035590655.1 of Pouteria glomerata. Lineage (NCBI taxonomy): Eukaryota > Viridiplantae > Streptophyta > Magnoliopsida > Ericales > Sapotaceae > Pouteria > Pouteria glomerata. Next base: position 39,605,262 of record JAVXUM010000001.1, read on the forward strand.
CAAATTAGCTTAGCTGATTTGACATTTATACGTTGATTTAACGGCTGAAATTTTATTTTACTAACCAACGGCTTAAATTTTACTTCTGCATACTATTAGCAGGGGCAAAAACTAGTAATTGATAATATCTAATAAATCTTATATTTTTAGGTAAACTTTAATTATTTTAATATTTAATTTTATTTATGTATTATATTTAATCTATTTATGAGTCAATTCTAATTGATCCCACGGTTAAACCATTGATCCTTGACCTGGTCATTTTTACAGTTATAAAATAGTCTGGTTTCAAAACATTGCTTGCAGGCAAATCTGAACTTTTGTACAAGTCATCTTGCTAATAAAACAGCCAAAAATAAATTAAAGGTATGAATAAAATGCTTATGCAAATTTGTCAACTATGCTTGGTAATCCAGGTGGTGCTGATTCATTAAGTGACAGCCGTTAAGAGCAGAACAAGGACCACAGAAGTGAAACATTATCCCATGTTTAATGCATTATAACACCGATAAACGCACAAATCTAATAATTTTAAGATTCACCAGGGAAAAGTATATCAACAATAAAGAATGGGAAATTATATTAATTACACATTTACATATAAACAAAACAAATATATGCTCTTTTCTTGCCAAAAGACAATGGGTCCCAAGGAAAAAAAAAACAAAAAATAAAAAATAAAAGAAAGGTTGTAACTAACTGTTAAAAACAAATTAACAGTCCACTTGGAAAATATATTTTTGTTACTTTGAGAATTGATATAGCTCCAAACAGATTTGATTAACGTCGTACGTGACTCTGAACAGATTTGATTGGAATCATCAAATTCATACAATCAATCCCACTTAGTAGAAAAAGGCTTGGTTTGATTTGCTTTACTTTGGTTACTTTGAGAATTGGTAATGGTTTATACCGTGCAATTTTAAGCTGTACATATCAGCGTTTCACGGGTGTTATCAATATGTAGAAACATCTACGGGCCAAACCACCAAACGTATCACAAGTTCCCAGAAAGCAACAAATACCTGGATGGCAGTTTAATGCTTGTGTCTTGACTCACGAAGCCTTACGAGTTTGTCTCTCCAAATTGCTGCACAAAAACACTAATGAATGGTAGAAATTTCTATAACAAAAGGGTCTTAATAATCAAAAGTATGAAGAGTACAGTGAAATTACCTGCGTCGCTGTATCTTTCCTCTTCCACAGCTAAAGTCATATTTCTCACCAGGTCTAATTCTTCAGCTAGTAAATCTGGACCATCTGCAGCACTGTTTGTGTAACTCATGATTAGAGGTACGAGGTAAGCTAGATGCTTAAGGTCCCTGGAATAAGCAGAACCCATACCTGTCTAGAGATACATCAAATGTGGACTTTGCATCCTGCATTCTGCCTGCCCCATGAGTAATTTTAATGCCATCTGTCAAAACAATTTGTTTATTTACATATATGGGTGCCTGCAAATGTCAGTTATAATCATAATTAGCAGCAGCTCAGAAGAAGCCGTGATTTCAAGCGATTTGTGGAGAAAGCAGCGTCAGCTTATTTAAGTAAAATAAAAAATAAAGAAAAGGAATGAAAAGGACCTTTCTTTTCTGGATGCAATGTTTGATGCAGCTAGCATTCTAAAAAAGATACCATCAATTGTGAGAGGCATCCTACAAGATCCTTCTTCTGAAGCTTTTTATATTAAAGGTCGGTACCAAACAGTGGTGTTATAAGAATCTCCAAAGTAATTAACTTAATAGCTCATCGACCAACACCTCAACTAAAGAAAGGCAAAGAAAGTCCCGGTGCCAATTTTTAGTAAACTACGGCATAAAATTGTTCCAACACCTCCCATCTATCATCAGCTCAAAAGAAGTTGTGTCTAAAGCATAAAATTGTACTAAAATACTGCAAACTTAAGTAACACATGGGCTTTTGAAGGAATAAAATAGTTACCCTGCATCTCTTTGCCACGTTTATGGCATCTGAGGGCCGTGCATCAACACTTAGAATATCATCTTCCCCATGCTGCAGATTATGAAAATCTCAAGGTGAATACAGAAAGAATACCCTAAATCATGGTGCTTGGCAGAAATAGTTCTCAAATATATTTGTAAGTCCTATACTCACCTTGGACAAAATTATCCTTGCGAAGTAAGTATTAACCACTCTTTCTGTGATCCTCACCATTGTAACCTGAATTGGAAGATTGATAAAGAAAATAATAAAAATAACTCAAGCCATTAAATAACTTTATTACACACAGCCTCCAACATTCACAGCAACTTGTAATAAAAAATGTAAAATATCTGAACAAAAAAATGAAATCAAGAACCATATATGTAATTACCACTGCATAATACTGATGGAATTATCAGAATACAATATCGCCTATAGCTTTGAAAATAGTGAGAAATTGTTGACGTTACGTAACAAACCACAAAACACCGTTAATAAGAAGTCAATATTAATTAATTCACGCACAACCAAGTAACTATATCAAATGGGAACAATATGTATCCTGGTTACATTTTTTAATGGCAAAGCAGCTAATAAACCGAAAGGATTCTATCTCATTAGTGAGGTGACCGACAATTAAGAAACCGAAGCACAAAAGGACATAAGCATAAGATATTGGACCAAGAGATGGAAACAAAGTATATGGTCAACTAGAACTATGATGAGTCTACCTTTCCTCATCAAAATGTGTGGAATAGAAAGGTCAACTCTTTACTTACTGTATTGCTGTCCAATAACTTGTAAAAAAGCCAGTGAAGGTTGCCCTTCCTGCATTTTCCTTTCTTATATTTCTCAATTCATTTTTCAGCTACTTCTTCAAAAAAATAAATAATCTAAATTCTCAGAGATTACAATATCAGACGAGATTACAAAACAGAAACTACTTTAATCAGACAGCAACTATGTGTATGTGTAAGTCTTGAGGTGTCTTATATAAATTACAAAATTAGTTTTATATTATACTTATCCCAAAAAGAAAGAGCAGCTTACTTTATAGCCAAGTTTCTTCACAAGATTTCTCACAAGCTGGAATTGATTTGGGCAACCCTGAAGCATCTTATATCTAAGTATCCACATGAAAATAGAGAAAAAAAAATATCTCACATCAAATTCCAAGTAATTACCCAACTCTCATCCTCACTTAAGGAATCTATAAGTTTTTCAACGGCAAATTCCCCTGCAGAGACAGAGAATAATGTTACTGGTACAGTTCCACATAGATCTGCCTTGAGATGGCAATGAAAAAACTAGAAGAAAATTTCTTTAAAAAAAAAATAAAGGAAAAGAAAAGAAACCAAAAGCAAGGGAAGACAGCAATTAATTGATTGCATTGGGAATTCATTCATATACCTACAATTATCGGTAGCAAGAAGTCTCTATCACAAGAGATTTTCAAAAAGATGGTGGGACGCTGAAAACGACGAAGAAATGTTGCTCTTAGTGAACTGACATCAGCTTTACATTCCTTTGCTTGAACAGAAAAGGGAAGCAATTGGGTAGACTTCCAGTTCATGTCTTCTTCAAATCCTTGCAGAAGCAAACGGTAGTGCCTGATAGTTTCTGCACCAGTTGAAGACATGGAAATTTAGCGAAACATAGTCATGAACATGGTGAAATCAAAGCAGAAATGCTCATCTTTTAAATCCTGAATGATATTTATGGTACAAGATATTCAGAAACCCATGAAAGAAAATAACCAACACACCAAAGGTCCTAAGGTAATTCAGTCAACATTATGTTCCAGTAATGACTATGGCAATCATTTCAAAACCAGAAGAACAGCGCAAAACCAAGAGTCTTTCGAAAAAGGAAATAAAGAAAAACTTTAGACGAAGTGAAAGGGTAAAGAGTTCTAAGTCAATTGGTCCTAATTTTCTAACGCTTCTATTAGAAAAGGAAGCTCAAAGTTTCAAAGAAGCTATGTCTACTCCTGAACAGACAACTGTCTGTTAATTTTTTGTCTGTCCTAACAGACAGCTCTTCCCATCTTCCTACATAAAATCTTTCATCGGTCCCCAGAAAAATGTAACTTTTCATTCCTGCATTCATTCATCTGCGAGTTACACTGCCATTATTTTGGTTCAAAAGACACACACAGACTACTCCTTCCTTCTCTGTGTACTCACGATCAATTTTTCCGGAGAGTGACACCCATTAAAATTCAAAAGCAAACCGGTGGGGGACTGATTGTGTCTCAAGTCGTCAAACTCTAGACTTGATCTATTCGGATATTCTTCAATTGAAACCAGCGAGTTTATAATTTAATTTGGGCTGTTTCTTAATAATTCAGGTTTCTGTTTCTTAATAAACCAGTGACAATTTTGTTTCAGTTACCATTACTGACATATATATATATATATAGAGAGAGAGAGAGAGAGCAATGAATTAAGACCTGACACAAGGAGGAAGGCTTCTACATAGTCGCGATCAGGTTCTCCACCGCCACTGGATTTTCCGCCGAAGCTTCGAGACGATTTGCAGGAGATTACGAGGACCGAATTTGATCGACGACATCGTCTCTGACCGAAACCTAATTGAAGTGAGAAGCGAATCGAAGAAGAAAACGACGACGACGACGACGACGAAAAATAAGAGTAAGAGAGCGAACTGGAAATTTGACGGCCCACATTTGTTCGATAGGTGAGAACTCCGGGGCCGGAAACTGTAGGGACACACAACTGAGTCGCTCCTAGCATTTCTGACGACGAATTCGACGGGGAGAGAGACAGAGAGAGAGATGCTGACACGGAACTGAACCACCGGAGGCCAACTACAAGTACAATACAGGGCTATATATATATATATATATGGGGTGTTTGGGTGTGTACTTTATTCTGAAAAATTTTTTTAACTTATCTCACTGCACGTCTTACGAATTCATAATTTATCTCATTTTTTATTATACCAAACACCCTCTATATATATATATATATATAGCCTTGGGTTGGACAATTTTGGCGTGGGTTTGGTAAGATTATCTAGAAACTACTCAGTTTTTTTCTTTTTTCTTTAAATATTAAATTTACTTTTTATATTTTAATTTTTTTAAACTATAAAAAAAATAAAAATGTCAAATTAAAAAAAAATTAAAAATTAACTGTTAAAAAATCAATTTTTTTCAAACAAAAAAAATTAGCATCTCAGTGGCATTCAAAAATACTAATTTTTTTTACTTTTCAAACTCAACTTATACTCCAAACAATCAATACACTGTGTAATTAAAATATTTTTATTATATAATCAATGTATTTTGTGATTTTACTCTGTTCTATTTTGAGAAATTCATAACAGCTTATTTTTATAAATAAAAAACAAATTTAATAAAAAAAATCGCGTTGATGATTGGAGAATATAAAGGCTTATTTGGAATTTACAAAAATTAATAATTTTAGTTTTTTATTTTCTTTTTTATATTTGACAACTAATTATACTTGAAAAGTGTAATTCCAACTAATTATTTAAATGGTGAAACATGCATTTGGTAATTAAATTTGAAAAACTCATCTGTGTTTGAAATTTATTTTGGAATTATTTCTGAAATGCAAAAAAAGCATGTAAAGTATTGAAATTAACAATGATTCAAATAAAGAACAATTTCTTATTGTCCAAACACTTCGATGATTTGTCTGGCCGCAGCAGTTGGCAAGTCAAGAAAAAGGACAAAATTACAGCATGATCCTCTTTGGTGTTCGAAAACCTCAATCAGGATGGTTTGAATACCAGAAATTATTTTGCACTGAATTTTAGGTTTAGAATTTTCGGTTTCATCTATAAATACACTGTTTTTATGGTCGTAAGGGAACGTTTTGCTTTTCTATTATTCCAGAATTTCAAAAGATAATTTAGAGAGTTCTTAGGACATCTTTCGAGTGATTTTTGTTACTTTATTCGTGGTTTTTTATTGGAGGTCATTTCGAACTACGATACAATCGTTCTTTCTCTGATTCAATGAAATTTGTCTCTTGTTTATTTACTGTTTTTACGTTAAATCAATGTTAAGCTAAATCCTTAATCTTGATTCAACTAATCAAGGAAGGGTGGTTGATTATACTTAACCCGATATGTGTAAATCTATACATGAGACGTGAAAGCGTACATAACTGTATTTTTCTAAACCTAATTTATTTGTTATCAATTACTTTTGAAATTGAAATTTCTTGATCACATTCTCTGTAATGACTGATAAGAAATTTTGAATTAAAATTTCTTTTATAAGATTGAAATAAATGAATTAAGTTCAAACCAAAAATATGATATAAGAAGATCTTTTGGTTTTATAATCTTAAGCGTGAGTATAAAACTGAGTTTTGGAATTTAAGAAGCTTTCAAGAAAATCGTTTTTCAATTTATTTTTTCGTTACATGAAATTTAAATTGTGGTTAAGTGCACATCGGATTGTGTGATCATAAATCCATTCAGAGTTGAAGGTTGAATCAAGATACTTAGTAATCAATTTTTATATTATCTTAAATTGTTTCACTACTTTAATTTATTTGTTAGCCATTTCGTCACTCAACTAGATTGTTGTTTTAGTATCTACTAGTTTGGCATAATTTGATTTAGGTAATTTTTTTTAATTTAGAATATTAAGTTCATTAGTAGTTTAAGAAGGTTTAGTAACACAAACAATCTAAATATATTTCGTTTTGAACCGAGTAGTAGTTAACTTACGGCTATGAGAACCTAAAAACTATTTCATTTGGTTCCCTGTGAATTCGATGCCTAGTCTCACTAGGCTTAAACTACACCACACCTTCTCATACTTGAGAGGCATTTTAATTGCATTAATTTGAAATGGTTAACAACATCTTAAAAGTTACTAAGAATTCTTAAAAAAAAAAAAAAAAAACTAACTTTTTTAACAAACAACTAAGACCCCTTTTGGTAAAGTTGTCAATTTTCAAACTTTGTATTCAATTTTTATGTTCAATTTTCAGTTTTGTGTTCAGTTTTTATTTTTAGATTTTGTTTTTATTATATTGATGGGAACCGTAATTTTTGTAAAAATGAGAAATGATATTTTATGAACACTAGATGATCTCCAATTGATATATATGATTAGAGTTTAGTCATGTGGAGTTGAGACGTTAATATTGAGATATTATAATATTGAGATTTCTCTGAACTGCAGCTAAACCCTACTTAAGTTAAGTAAATGCCTAACTAGAGGTGTAACTCGGTCCTCTAGCAAAAGAGTCAGGGGTTTAACTTGGTTTCCATTAGTCTTACACCTGTAGGGGTGTAACTCAGTTCCCCACACAGGCTATGTATTGATATAATCCTACTTAAGCTAAGCAGATGCTTGACTAGAGGTGTAACTCAGTTCTCTAGTAGAAGGGACATGGGGTGGAACTCAGTTATCAACACGTGATATATTGAGATATACATTTACCGTACACAGGCTATGTATTGATATAACCCTACTTGAGCTAAGCAGATGCCTGACTAGAGGTGTAACTTGATTCTCTAGTAGAAAAGACATAGGGTGTAACTCAGTTATCCATACATGATATATTGAGATATACATTTACCGTAAGTATTTAAAACGGTGTGGTTGGTGACCTTGCGTGCTTGGCTAAGTGTCATTCGTTTTAAGATAAGGTTGGAGTAAATGGAGATTGGAAAATATGCATTGGCGTTGCATTCCATCATTACCCATTGTAAGATATTATATGGATTATTGTTATGTGTTGAAATATGATGATGATTATTTATAATGATGTTAATGTTCGGTTTATTGATAACTAATTGATTGTGAATATTAGATCATAAATTAGGAATTACGGTGACCTGATTCCCGAAGTGGGATACGTAGGCAGCTTGGGCTTAAATAGTCTAAGTTCGGTCCAATCGTGAATGATAATATTCGTGTTTTATTTTATTTTTAAATGAGAATTGAGTATTAATGTTATAAATTGGGTGACTTAGAGTGAGGGTCCGATGTTGGTATTTGTCCTGACTACGTAGGCTTGTGTGTTGTTGTGAGAAATTACATTCGAGTAGACTATGTTATCATTCGATTTGTAGTGAGGTACTCGAATATTATTTATATGAGAATGAGAGATGAGGTTAAAATACAACGTTAATTAGAATTTATTATGAATTAAATAGATTAAGTTTTATTTGTATCATTTAATTTCACATTCCCATACCGTCTGTCCCGAACAGTTATATCAGGAGTATGACACTTGGGGGTCGGTGTGTGACAACGCGTGCCGACAACTCAAAGAGTTTATTATCTTTATAAAGTTTAAAGAGCTTACAAGAAAAATTTCTCTTTGTTATAAAAAAAATAAAGAAATAAAATATTATTTTGTAAATTGATAATGTAATTGGTTAGTAAGCTTTAGGTATATAGAGTGTTAAAGATACTTAATCATTAAAATTTACTTATATTAATTGATAATAAAAAGTTAAAAGTATTGAAATAATTTTATATATATATATATATCGACTTCCAAGTATACTACATGATTTAAACACTATAGTTATTCTCACATTTATTTATAAACATATATATAATTTGTTGATTTTGTTGTAAGGTATTTTAGTCATTTTATATGATCAACTTGGTATAGTTACTCACTAAGGAAAAACTTATAACATAACAGCAGAACTGTTAGTCTCTCTAACTATTTTAAAACATAAATGAATTAGGTGCACAAAGCAAAAGTCCAAACTACAGAGATCTCGCTGTCTATTTTTAAAACTTATTTAAGTGCACAAAGTGAAAGTCCAAACCACGGGGTCTTCCTATTTATATTTAAACCTATACAAATTAGGTGCACAAAGCGAAAGTCCTAACCATAAATGGTCTCCCTCCCTACTTTTAAAACTTACAGAAATTAGATGCACAAAACCAAAATCGCTAGAGGTCTAAGTGATATTTATTTGTTTATTAATTTTTTTATTTAACCGTTGGAGAATAGAATGAATTTAAAATAATTAACAAGAATGCCAGGGAAATATCTTCAATTGTCAAATGGCATCTAATAGGCTTGTTCCTAGGCCATGACATTACTCGTAATGTTTGGGGGAAAATCTTCGATTGTAAGATAACATCAAACTAATGCCAAATAAATGTCCTAACTTGAATGGATTGACAATAATAGCAAGATAAAAAAACATCCATTAATATATTAAATTTTTAATATAATTTGATCACTTCTAATTTCAAATTCTACGCCTTTTTTTTTTTTCAATATCATCCATCACAACCCAAAATACGAAAAAGAATTCTGAATCCGTATCTCTTTCCTTTTCCTTAACAAATTCTGAATCCAAGCACACCCTATACATAGAGAGAGAGGTGTCATAGCACAACCAAGAAACATCAAGAATAATGCTTCTGCCCATGAATTCCTCCAACCTCACCATCTCCCATCGCAAGTTTTTTTCATGTTAATTCAGCATCATTCCAATAACAATAGTAATAATAATTAACAAAATTACAATCAAATTTAATAATTCTTTCCTCAGACCACCACTGTCTCCGTCAGCTTCAAGAGAACTGATAGAAAGATAGATGGCCCAGTAAAAACCAACAGCGGCTAAGCTGTTCGATTCTACACATCTTGGCTTTAAATCCGAACCCAATGATTATAAAGGCAATAATGTAGTGTGTCAAAGCAAGCACTGGAATTGTGTACCCCCACGGTTGTTTGTGGTCCCGGCTGGCTGCAGTTTGACAAGATCACATGATTCCAAATATTTTGATACGAAAACGGACCTCACATTTTTAAACTTGAAAACAGTAGGACAACGCAAGTGCATCAACAGAGGGTTCTCAAGATGTAATACTGCTGATTATACTCTGTTGTTGCAGATGTTCAATGCGACTTAGGAAGCTGTTTCATCAGCTTGATTAGCTCACATGTCCTCGTGTCTTGACCAGAATAGAGGCAAAGGTCCAGTGGAGTCAAACCATCCTGAGACAATAGAAATGTGTTGAAATGTGACAATGACCCTTTGCTGCAGATAAAGCATAAGCTTACTGGTATCATAATCTTATGCAAACAGTCAAATTTATGTACCAACCAATATACACCCTAGCAAAGGTATAACAGAGACAAGTGAACATAACAGAATAGATAGGTTACAGGTTGCTTGTGGAAAAGCAAAGTTGAGACAAAGCTGGTAAAGGGTTCCCCTAGCCCTTTTTGTTGTGTCCGTCTTGACCTTGATGATGTAACTTTGTTGATAAATTTAAATCAACTCCACTGCACGATAGTTTTGAAGGACACTGACCCACTCTTGTGTATCATCATTAGGGCAGGGGTAGTACATTTCCCTCCAAGTCTCTTCAAGACCATTACAAAATTTTGCTCCTCTTCCCCGCCCTTTGACCAGCGGGGGTTAGATCAACAGGTTGGGAACAAAAAAAATAATTTACTTGTAAGACTCAAAATGTGATTTATGTATGACAGTCTCATACAGAGTGGATACTATTAAAATTTCATAATCAGAATTCCTATAGCATCTAAGACCGGAAGAAATGTATTTATAGCACATTCCTGGTGGGTTCACATCGTAATTTGTTTGTTCCCACCACCTCTGCTCCTCCATATTTTTTTTTATTCACTATATTCGTATCCCTACTCTTTAGAGAGAATATCAATTGATATTTACCTGGTTTTTTAGTATCTCATCAGCTCCTTTGATTAACAAAAGTCTCACTATATCTGTTCTGCGTGTTTGAACAGCAAGATGTAATGGTGACCACCCATCCTAAAAAATGAAAAGCAAGATCATAAAATGAAATCCAGGAATTTGGAAAGAAAAACACAAGACACAAAAGGGAATCGGTAGCATTACATTGTCTTGGAGGTTTATATCAACATTATACAATAGAAGAATTTTTATCATCGGAATTGAGGCTGTGCGGACAGCATAGTGCATCAAAGTAGCCCCTTCCTGTTGCCCAAAAGAAAAAAGTTAAAAAAAAAAAAAGGTCGAGAGGAGAATAAGGTGAAGTTGGCATTTAACTAAATCCATGAGACAAGGTAGAGCACACTAAATATATAACAAACAGAAGTACTAGTTTCTACCAAAACTGAAGACCAATCCATGACGCGGCAGTGACAACAACACAGCTTGTGGACAAACATAAAAAATACTAGAAACATGGAAATGGATTCACAAGCAGCATCATATGTAAGATTGGGCATGTATGTGATGTGGATGCTTTTGTGGGACGGAAATATCAAAGAAGGAAGGCAGCGGCAGAGATGGAAGGCAGCGGCAGAGATACAGCCTAGCTTATTACCCAATTAGAGTTTAATTGTTTCCTTTATTTGTTTTATTTTGTTTCCTTTATTG
>JAVXUM010000001.1:39671691-39684378 GCA_035590655.1 Pouteria glomerata
GTCCTACATTGGAGGGTGAGCTTCTGGCATTAGTTGAGGAGTTAACGTTTGGGTTGAGCCAATTACCAAAAAAAAAAAAAAGAAGGTTTGGGTTGAGCCGTTGCGGTTATTTTGCCACTTTTCCCACCCCCCACCCCCAAATAAAAATAGAAGATATACATTGTTATGAATATTTATTTTTACAATAAAATCGAATAAAATATAATCATAAATTCACAATAATACTCAAATATTTTAAAATTTAATGAATATATTGAATAGTTAAATTATTTTAAAATTGGATTAAATTATATTAGTTTTAAAATAATGTATTCGTGTTATGTGTGTATATTCTTTTGGTAATTTCGTATCTCGAATTGTATTGTAGTGTCGTCCTAATATTGCTACCCCAACAACAATAACGCCATCCGTCCCTACCATAAAAGATGATAATTAATGCAAACAAGTAGATTCAACTTGCCCGAATCTAGGATTTGGATTGCAAATGAATTAAACCAATTTTTGCTATATTTAAACTTGACTTTTGTAGACTCTGTTTGGTAAAATTTTCAGTTTTTATTTATAAAATTTAAAAAATTAAATGGAAAGACTTGTTTGATAAATTTGCTTTTATTTTTTTATTTAAAAAAATGAAAAATGTTTCAAAAGTTTTGAAAATTATGGACATATAAGAAAGTTTTCTATTGAATTTTTATTTATTTTTTTCATAATCACTATCACTACTCACAATCACCACTTACCATTGATCACCATCCATCACTACTAGCAATTAGCAGCCACCACAGCTGTCACCCTCCCACTACCTTTGCTGCTAGAAGCCACTGTTGCTCACCAGCTATCATTTTTGCCATTGATCATCGGCTACTGCTATCGCCGACTATCACCACGGTCATCGACTGCCATCTATTACCATCATTACTAACCATCTTTTCAATATTGTAACTAATAACTAATAATAATTATTATTAAATATGTTTTTATTAATTTTTTATTATGAAAATAAAATAAAAAATATAAAATTAATTACAAAAATTAAAAATTAAATATAAGAACTAAAAACTAACAATTTTGTTAAATAACCCGCCTTAGTAAGCGAGCATAAATTTTATGTTTTCAGTGTTGTTTATCAAGTGAATAATCTTCTGGTACGTGAAAGTCCGCAACCGCTATCTCACTGGGGTGCGCACAGGGCGAAGCACGCCTCAGGCCCCTAGTCGGCAAAGAGACCTGAAGGGTAAACCAGTCTAGACAAACCCTGGCTGACCGGCTTGGCCCAGTAGAAGCCAATAAGCACCCACATACGCGGTAACCTCGTCCCCCGGGGGGGAGACTCGAACCGAGGACCAAAGGGGCCTGGGCCCTAAGGCGTGCTCGACTCCCGCTGAACCACCCCCACAGGGGCTACCAAGTGAATAATCTTCTGGTACGTGGAAGTCCGCAGCCGCTACCCCACTGGGGTGCGCACAGGGCGAAGCACGCCTCAGGCCCCTAACCGGCAAAGAGACCTGAAGGGTAAACCAGCCTAGGCAAGCCCTGACTGACCGGCTCGGTCCAGTGAAAGCCAATAAGCACCCACATACGCGGTAACCTCGTCCCCCCGAGGGGGAGACTCGAACCCAGAACCAAAGTGGCCTGCGTCCTAAGGCGTGCTCGACTCCCACTGAACCACCCCGTGGGGGCTACCAAGTGAATAATCTTTGCCAAGCACTAAGTTGCTCATGAGTAAAATAGTTGTACAGAAAGAACAAAAAAGAAATACAAAACATCTATAAAAACAATATCCTATTTAAAAAGATATTCTATACACTAAAATAATCAGAACCTTAAGTGTCTCTACAAATTAGTTAATGTCGGCTTTAATATAGAATTATAAAAATAGACAATAAAAATAAAAATTTAAGAGAGCACTTTTTTTTAACTTCTCTAATGAATAATTAAAGATAAAAATAATAATTTTTTTGTATATAAATTTTTAAATGAGCGGGTGGTTTCTCCGGCGGGTCTGACGCGCAGTTTTCCATGCCATCAAGTGTGGCAGACAAGCCCCCTTGGGAGTGGTCGGGTGGAAGTCGAGTGCGCCTTAAGAACTGGGGCCATGAGGTCCCGAGTTCGACTTCCTTTCAGGGAAGTGGGTTACCGCGTTTGCGGGCTCCTATTGGCCTCTACTCAGTCGAGCCGGTCAGCCAGGACTTGACTAGGCTGATTTACTCTTCAGGGCTCTTTGCAGGCTAGGATTCTGGAGCGTACTTCGCCCTGTGCGCACCCCATTACGGGGTAGCGGCTGCGGAATTCCACGTACCAGAAGAGTGGCAAACAAGAAAAAAAAAATTAAAAAATAAAATATCTAACGAGGAAAGCACGTTGGAATCGAATTTCCACAAGAGGATGGTACGTAGGATTAGGCGTTCATTTTCCAAATCTTTGTTGGGTCACTAAATTATATGTAATTCTTGTCTTCGAAGTAAATAACTACTTCATGAATTGATATATATATATATATAAGTCCATTGACGAAGACTTATTCCTCCCTATTTGATGTTATCAATACCAAAATAATTCAGCATTCAGTGAATAGAAGCCGAAACCACCCGACCCACGGATTCTCCCATTACAAGGGGCTGCATGCTGCATGGTTTCGTCTCAACTAATTAGCAAAGTCTTTGTAACTCCTCAAGGAATATCTCCGTCTCTAGACTTTTTAAATACCAAGTGGCCGATAAAAAAAAAAAAAAGAAACTAAAATCAAAGAATGGAAAAGTTAATTTTTCAATTGGACAGAGCAAGAATCAGTGCTAATTCTCCCAAAAAGATATTCTTGGTTGGAATTTTTCCATTCATAGTCATCCATTTTTCAGCTGCCAATAGACTCTTCTGTTATGTTTGAATAATGAATTTGCGGAGGAAAAAAAAAAAAAAAAGGAAAGAAAGAAAGTATAAAAATAAAATATAATAAAAAATTTACTTTATTTTAAGTTGTTTGTTGATTAGTTAGCAAAATGGGAAGATAATTAATTAGTGTTCATATTGTTAATAGAAAAAAATTACTTATTTAAGCCTAAAAAGATTATACAAATCAATAATTTTAGTTTATTTTCATTTTTCCCCCTTTCTTCTACAAATTTCTGTTTTAAACATAACTGTCATGTTCAAATTATAAAATTGGGGAGGGAAAGAGAAGTACAAGAAAAGTATAAGGAAAGAAAGTGGAAGAAGTTAAATTTGTTTTATTTTTTTAATTGGATTAGTAAAATAAGAAGAAATTAAATAGATCATCCATAGAAAGTTTTTTTTTTTGTTTGATTAATCATAAAGAAATGGATATGTTTGAGTAATTTAAGATTGTATTTGTATTTATGAATTTAAAATTAAGTAAATCATGAGATACTACTCAAATATAACTTTATTAATTTAGATATGAATTTTATTAAGACTTTAAATAATTTAACATGATGATTTATAAGAAATTTAAAATCGTTATAAAAAACTAATTATTTAAAATTTTTGTAATAGTAGTTTCATTATTTTATGATGCCGTGACACTAGACCCGTTACTTTGTTAATAATCATTTGTAATTATTTAAAAAACTCAAATATTATATATTACATAAATTTTAATTTATCACTTATATTAATGTTTTAATTTAATTTAATCTCAAATATATTAAGTTAAAATCCTTAATTATTCAAATGGAGTTTAAGTACTGATCCCTTAATATTTATATACTTTGAATTGTCACGTGGGCTTTAAATTATTGACACAAAATAATTGTTCGAAATCTTTGGTTGCCAAAAATCTATGAAAATGAGACAGACATTTTGTGGGTACAAGTTTAGCTTAACCACCAAAAGGGCTAGGGAATTAATAAAAGCACTCATGTTTGCTTAGTTTTCCCAAATCCATAGTTTTGAAGATTATAATTTGTAAACAATTAGCAAATAATTCATATTTACAGTACTTCTCAACTAAAATTAAATATGTATACATTTGTAATATCAAAAAATAAAATTTTTATCTTTCTCAACGTAACTCTCTTCTTAATACAACTTTTCAGATATTATTAATAAATTCAATTTGATAGTCCATTAAAATGTGAAGTGATTGCGAAAGAATGAGCAAGCGTTTAAAGAGAAACTTTGGTTTATAAAAAAATCTTAATCATTTGTTAAAAAATAAAATTTAATCTCAGTATTTTAATTTTAATTTGTGAGAGAGGTATTTTTAAAATATGTTATGTTTTATTATATAGATAAAGTTAACCTTACCAATTTAAATTTAAAATTAAAATTTAGAGAAAAAAATTTTAAAAATCTCTCAAGACTAATTTTATTTAAACATTAGTAACTCAAAAAAAATAGATCTTTTTCAAAACTCATGAGTTTTTTTATATTTATTAAAATCATATACCACAATTCTAATATTTTTATAGGCAAAAGAAAAGTTAAAGTAGTGTTTTTATGATGTGGGACAAAGAAACAAAAATTTTGTTGAAAAATCTTGGTCATTCGTTGAAGAATAAAACTAAATCTCAACCTTTAAATTTTAGTTTGTGAGATAAATGTTTTTGAAATATGTTGTGTTTTATTATATAAAAAAAAACACTTCCCCAATACTAATTTTATTCAACTATTTGTAAAAATAACAAAAGCAAAATGATGAATATAGAGAGTTCCACGTTAGATTTGATAATGAATTTTTAATTAGCTTTATAAAAATAACTCAAATAAAAAATATTATTATTAATCATATATGTTTTATAGAATAAAACAAATGTAATCAACGTAATTAATTTAAATTTAAAATTAGAATTTGAAAAAATAATTACTCCCGAGCCTAATTAATATTCAATATTTTTTTGTACTGTTAAATTTTAAAAATATTAAGAGTTGTTGTTTTATGAGAAATAACCTAATTATTATTTATGCTTTTTTTATTTGTAGTTTTTAATTTAAGTCCATTTTATCTCTATTTTTAATTTAATTAAAATATATAAATTTAACAACTATATTAAATTTTTAAGCAAGTGGGTCCTTTTGAATCCCATAAGTAAGTAAATTCCTTTTTAGAAGCTAAAAAAGTAGGTTCCTTTTAGAATTCATGAATTTTTTATATTTATTAAATTCAAATACCACAATTCTAGTGTCTTCATAGGCAAAAGAAGTAATAAAGTTATAGTATTTTGGTAATGTGAGACAAAAAAATAAAAATTTTGTAAAAAATCTCAGCCATTAATTAAATGTGGATAGTGGATAAACTCTTAGGATTGATGGTTGCACTTAAGGCCTGTCCATTGTTTCTTATTAGATAGTGATATTAATTGCCATTTAAAATTTTTTCCTTTTTTTGTAAAACTTAGGGTGTCGGAATGAGTACGTACCTCGACCAATCCTTAGGGTCATGAAATTAACGGCTAAATAAGTCTTTAGTTGTTCTGAGAAGACTCGAACTAATGATCATTATAAAATAAATTTAAAATTTTACTAGTTGAACTATTTAGGATTAACCAGTTGATATTAAGCCAATCATTTTTAAAATATCTCTATCATCATTTAGGCCATCCTACTTATAACTATAAGATCATCCATCAACTAGGTTAGGGCCCTAACGAGAATCTTTTTGTCTTTAAATAGTAACGCCCCGTTTAACAGTACAAAAATATGTAAATATTTATCAAAAGTTATAAAATTGATGTTTGATAAAATAACTTTTATTACTTTTCTACTTTACTATAATAGTTTGCTCCACTCAAAAGTTATTAAAGTTATACAAAACATACAAAAATTATTAAAAATTATCAAAAATTTTATTAATTACCCAAAAATTATTAAAAATTACTAAAAGTTGTAAAAAAATTACTAAAAATTACAACTTACTTCAATAAACATACCAAAAATTACAATTAGTAACTTTTAACTAAAAATTATTAAAAATTATGTCTTCAAACGCTCCATAAAATGTAGATTTGATATTTGTAACGTAAAGAACATCGCTATAGTTTACTCTTAATTTAAAATATATGTATATTTTTATAAATTTGTTTTTGAAATTTCATGTTGTCGTGCACCGTCGAACATATTTGTTAGGTTTATAAGTGAGTTCGAACTGAATTTTAGATTAACAAGAAATATTGTGTTTATGTTTACTTACTTATTTTCCTTATGTTTATTAGTGAACTCAATATTAGAGGAATTAATTCATTAATTATTTAATAGTGTATTTCTGTAATTATCTCATTTGTCAGTTTTCTATTTTAGGTGTTGTAAATAATTTGATTGACAGCAAATCCCATAGATTAGGCAATAAGCCAGATTTAGAATATTTGATTGTCTGTTAATTGAGATTTGGAAATCAACCCAATCTCACCTGTACATGTATATATATACCTCACCTTTATTCAATAAAAAGCAAGCCATTATTTTCAATTCCTTTATGGTATCAGAGCTACACTTTCCTGGCTTGTTTATTTCCTATCTCTTTTCTTTGACTTCTTCTCTCACAAACCTCCACGTTCCTCTTCAACCATATAATGGCTTCTGACAGCACCTCTGCATCTTCCACTACTCATACCACCATTCAAAATACCCAAGACCCAAATAATCCCCTTGTCACCATCAACACTACAAACATCACAAAATTGACCACCACCAACTACATCACGTGGAGCCTTCAAATCCGAAGTCTATTAGAAGGATATGATCTCTATGGGTTTCTTGACGGTTCCCAACCCAGCCCCACACCAACTGTCACCGCTAATGGTACGACGGCTCCAAATTCGGCCTACACAACATGGAAGCGCCAAGATCGTCTTCTCTTCAGTGCACTCCTTGGTGCAGTCTCTCTACCCATCCAACTTCTTCTTGCCCGCAACACCACCTCTCAAGAGGCTTGGACCACCTTGACTAATACATATGCCAAACCATCCCGTGGTCACATCAAACAGATCAAGGACCAATTGAAGAATTGTGTCAAGGGTTCCAAGACGATCCCCGAGTACATGCAATTTATCAAGAATCGGGCCGATGAACTTGCTCTTCTTGGAAAACCTGTTGATGATGAAGACCTTATTGATAAGATTCTTGATGGCCTTGGTGAGGAATACAAAGGAATTGTCGATGCGGTTAATGCTCGTGAAGCGCCTATCTCCTTTGATGAAATTCATGAAAAACTCATCAACAAGGAGGCGTCTCTTCAACAATCACACACACCGCCATCATTCTTTCCGGCCACCGCCAATCCTGTCAATCAACGCAACAATCAATCTTGGCGCCCATCTCCTCCTTCTTGGCGTCCTTCCGCAACCGCTTTTCACAATCAAGGACAACAATCCAATGCTCGACGTAATGATCGTCCTCCACCGCGTCCATATCTTGGGTATTGCCAAGGATGTGGTGCTCAAGGACACACTGTTAAACGATGCTCCCTTTATCGACTTGTCAACATCCAATCCTCACCGGCTCCATCGACAACTCGTCCACAAGTTCCACGTCCTACCTCTCCATGGCAACCACGTGCACACTTTGCATCTCTTGAGACTACTGACACCCCCACATGGCTACTTGATAGTGGGGCGTCTCACCATGTCACCACGGACTTGAACAATCTTTCACTTCACACTCCTTATGCAGGGTCTGATGACGTTATGATCGGTGATGGCTCGGGTCTTCACATTACCCATACTGGTTCCACCACTCTTCCTACCCCTACTCGTACCTTTAATTTACAAAATATCCTTTGTGTGCCGAACATGAAAAAGAACCTTATTTCCATCTATCAATTTTGCAATACTAATCATGTTTCTATTGAATTCTTACCCACTGTTTTTCATGTGAAGGACCTGAGCACGGGGGCAATCCTTTTGACGGGAAACACTAAAGATGGTGTCTATGAGTGGCCAACCTCCTCTCCAAAATTGTCTTCTCCGCTCATTGTCTTTTCCAGCGTCAAGACCACTTCCTCCGAGTGGCATTCTAGATTAGGACATCCATCATCACCTATTCTTCAGCATATTATGTCAACTTTTTCTTTACCTTATTCTATGTCTGAAAACTCCCATTGTAATGCGTGTTTAAGCAATAAAAGTCATAAGCTTCCTTTTTCTACATCCACAATTGTTTCATCTCACCCCTTACAAATCATATTTTCTGATATTTGGACCTCCCCTGTTTATTCTGTTGATGATTTCAAGTATTATGTTATTTTCGTTGATCACTTTACACGTTATATTTGGTATTACCCCTTAAAGAAGAAATCTCATGTTTGTGATGTCTTTCTTCGTTTCAAAGCACTAGTAGAAAATCACTTCAAACACTCCATTGTCACTCTTTACTCTGATAACGGTGGGGAATACCAAGCATTAGATCAATTTTTATCCCTTCATGGAATTTCTCATCTCACCTCTCCCCCACATACACCTGAACACAATGGTCTCTCCGAACGCCGACATCGACATATTGTTGAGACCGGCCTTGCTCTACTCACTCATGCCTCACTTCCACTCATATATTGGAACTATGCCTTTGCAACCGCTGTGTATCTCATTAATCGCATGCCCACTCCCACACTTTCCCTTTCATCTCCTTATGAGTCCCTTTTCCGCTCTCCACCAAACTACACAAAGCTACGCATCTTTGGTTGTTTATGCTATCCATGGCTTCGTCCCTATTCTAGTCACAAACTTGATTCTCGATCCATCCCTTGTGTGTTTGTTGGGTACTCTCTCACCCAAAGTGCCTATCTCTGTCTTGATCCTTCCACTTCCAAAATCTACACATCCCGTCATGTCAAATTTGTGGAATCTGTCTTTCCGTTCAAATCCATTCAAAGTCATCTTAGTCGTCCAAGACCCGACACACTCCCAAATTGGTTTCCGTCGGTGTCATTTCTTCCCACTACGGTTGCGCCACTCAACACGCCCTCGATAGCCTTGTCTCCGGCCTCGGATCCATCTCACAACCAATCTTCGGTCGACCATTCCACATCCTTGATCCATCACACACACTCTGAAACTCCATGTCCCACAACCGAAACCCCACCTCTCATAAGCCAAACTTTGGTAGACCGAGCCCCGCCATCCAATCGACCAGAAACTTCCGCCGATATCAACAATAACACATACAATCCACCCTCTACTTCCTTACCACCCACTCTTGACCCCCCTCCTCCAAACTCACCCACCAACACTCATACCATGATCACTCGTGCTAAAAACAAAATCCATAAACCCATCCAAAAACTTAATCTTACCGCTACCATAACCTCGAACCATCAACTTGAGCCACACACATTGACCAACGCCCTCAAAGATCCTAAATGGCGTCAAGCTATGTCTGAGGAGTATGATGCTCTTGTGCGGAATGGGACATGGGAACTTGTCCCACCTGATTCAACGCAAAATCTTGTCGGTTGTAAATGGATTTTTAGAATTAAACGTTTACCTGATGGCTCAATTGACAGGTACAAAGCGCGACTAGTTGCTAAAGGTTTCCATCAGCGTCCTGGTGTTGATTATCATGACACATTCAGTCCAGTTGTCAAACCCACCACTATTCGCTTAGTTCTCAGTCTTGCTGTTAGTCGTGGGTGGTCTCTTCGTCAACTTGATGTCAACAATGCCTTTCTACAAGGTCATCTCTCTGAAGATGTTTTCATGGCACAACCACCAGGTTTTCTTGATCGTGATAATCCCACACATGTCTGTAAGTTACGCAAGGCTATATATGGTCTCAAACAAGCACCACGGGCCTGGTACCATGAGCTAAAACAATTTCTTGTAGCCTCTGGGTTTACAAACTCTCATGCCGACATATCACTCTTTGTCTTCAACACCACTGGTAATCTAGTCTATCTCCTTGTGTATGTTGATGACATAATTATTACTGGATGCAATGCCACTGCAGTTCAACAGTTTATTGATCTTCTTGGTCAGAGATTCTCCATCAAAGATCTTGGCAATTTGACTTACTTTCTTGGTGTTGAAGTTACCACTACTTCCACTGGTTTACGTCTCTCTCAGCAGAAGTATATCAAAGATCTTCTTGCTCGCACAAATATGACAGGGGCCAAACCTGTTACCACTCCACTTGCCACCGAACCAACACTCACAGTTCTTTCCGGCACTGCACTGACAGATCCCTCTGAATACAGAACAATTGTTGGAAGTCTCCAATACTTGTGCCTCACTCGCCTTGATATTGCATATGCTGTTAATAAGTTGTCTCAGTTCATGCATCGACCTACTACTGATCATTGGAATGCTGTCAAACGCTTGCTTCGTTATCTTTCTGGTACAGTTGATCATGGTCTTGCCTTGCATCGTCACACATCTCTATCTCTTCATGCCTTTTCCGATGCTGACTGGGCCGGTAATAAGGATGACTATACCTCCACCAGTGCTTATATTGTTTACCTCGGTCGCAATCCGATATCCTGGTCCTCCAAGAAACAACGCACGGTTGCACGCTCCTCCACTGAAGCTGAATATCGTTCAGTTGCTGCTACAGCTGCTGAGTTACGTTGGATTTGTTCTCTTCTAACTGAGCTTGGCATTTGTATTCCTACTTCTCCGGTTATCTATTGTGACAATGTTGGTGCAACTCATCTTTGTTCCAATCCTGTATTCCATTCACGAATGAAGCATGTTGCGATTGATTATCATTTTATTCGGGATCATGTACAACGTGGAGCTTTACGTGTCGCCCATGTGTCCTCAGAAGATCAATTAGCCGATGTCCTGACCAAGCCTCTTCCACACACTCGCTTTCAGCTGTTGAAGATCAAGATTGGACTCTCCACAGGAGCTCCATCTTGAGGGGGCATATTAGAGGAATTAATTCATTAATTATTTAATTGTGTATTTCTGTAATTATCTCATTTGTCAGTTTTCTATTTTAGGTGTTGTAAATAATTTGATTGACAGCAAATCCCATAGATTAGGCAATAAGCCAGATTTAGAATATTTGATTGTCTGTTAATTGAGATTTGGAAATCAACCCAATCTCACCTGTACATGTATATATATACCTCACCTTTATTCAATAAAAAGCAAGCCATTATTTTCAATTCCTTTACTCAATCTCGATCCAAACATGTTCACAAGCCTATAATTGAGTCTATTAATAGCTAAGTTTAATAAATAAATAAATAAATTTCTTAACGAACAAACACAAATAATGTTTAAATTTACAAATAATAGTTTATTATTAATATAAGTTATTAACCAAAAAATCAAGTTATTAAAATTTTATAAGTAATCTTAATTAATTTAATTATAACTATATTCAGTAATACTTGAATAAACATATTTACGAAACGAAAAACGAATATATTCATAAATAATAAATATGGTTATAAACCTTATTAATTCGGTTTATTTTTATTTAAACTTATTTATTTATCATATTTAAACATATATGTAAATTTATTTATTTATTTTATCAAATCAATATATATTCTTTAAAAAAATCAACATAAATAAACTTTTAATAAGCCGTGTGCCCCTATTTTTTTTTTGTTTTGTTGGTAATTAATAAATTAATTGGCCAAGTACAATTAAAAAAAATTAATTGTCATAGAACTATTAATGAAAACGCTAGCGTTTTCAAATTCTTTGAAAACATTATTTAATTCAAAAATTCTTTTTTTTGCAGCTCGTTTCTCCCGCTCCGCATCCCGTCCGTTTGATAAATGCAGGTCTCACGTGGATAAAAAAAAATATGAGAACGGAACGCATCTTGTGCAGTTGTCGTAATACTACTGTATATGTATTTAATTTTAAATATTTATTGCACTAGCAACGCAATATCCCTCTCTCCTCCTACCCCCTGAACTCCCATCGCGTTCAACTATAGTTGTCAGATCTGGCCGGGGTTTTGAAGTACTAGATTATCGGGTCAACTTGTGAATTACTAAATTAGCTTTGCTAAAATCAGAAGAAGAAAAAAAAAGATTAGATTAGTGATCAGGTCAATACTGGATCATTCGATTTTTTTTGGATTGACCGAGTTTATTCGGGTCAAATTTGATTCCACCGGTTCAATGCCTTAATCGGTTAATTTTCTAACCCGGTCCAGTTTAAGTACTGAATCATCAAATTAGCGGGTCAACCCGTCGAGCCAGACCGAATTCGACAACTATGCCTTCAACTTTACATTTTTCTCTCTTCTCAACTTCTTTTTATAACTCCTTCACGCTTCTCTTCCAATGCCATCTAAATCTCTTTTACGCTCCTCTTCCGTGCCACTCTTATTCTCTATCGGCTGAGGATATATATATATATATATGTAAAGGTTTAAAAAAAAGTTTAGAAAGAAAGAAAACGCAACATGATGGAGCTGTTTGGTAATTTTGTCATTTTTCTGTTACTATTTTCTATTTTGTGTTTTTTGTTGTCATTTTTCTTTCTAGAAATGAAAACTGAAACAACGTTTAGAAACGTAATTTTGCTTACAATTATTATTTTTTTATTTTTAAAAAATATTTAATTATATTATATTATTATATAATATAATATAATATAATATAATATAATAATGTAATTATAATATAATATTTTATTATTATATTATATAATATAGTAATTAAATTATTATATTATATTCTAATTAAACTATTATATTATATTGTATTATATATTATATATTATATTATACTATATATATCATATTATTAATTTATTATATTATATTATAATT
>JAVXUM010000001.1:39725119-39738049 GCA_035590655.1 Pouteria glomerata
TTCCAAAAGGAAAACACTTTGCAAGAATGCAATTTTCAGAGAAAACTCTCTCTTAGGGTTTGTATTTCAATAATAAATATATGATCCCTTACAATAGAACCCTAGGAACACTTATATAGTCCCAAGGAAATAAGCAAAAAAGGAAACTTAAAAGACAATTTCGAAAAATAAAATTAACGCTAAAGGCCGGCGGCTTTCTTTTCAAAGCCGGCGGCCTTTAAGCCACTTTTGATGTTTATTCACTTCCTTGCTTGCTTCCCGTCCATTCACAAACTTGTGGACCTTGCTTGCATCATTCTCTCCCACCATAGAAGAACTCGACCCCGAGTTCTCTTCAGGTTATAAAGGTACATCATCTGGATGGAAGAGAGATAGATCAGCTGCATTGAATTTCCTGGAAATGTTCATGTCATTTGGAAGATCCACCACATATGCGTTGTCGTTGAACTTGTAGATAATCTCATAAGGACCATATTTCTTAGGCTGCCATTTGCTGTACTTACCCACAGGAAACCTCTCTCTCCTCAAATAAACCATGAGCTGGTCTCCAACTTCAAATAACTTATCTCTGCGATGTTTATCAACAGCTTCCTTGTACTTCGCATTAGCCCTCTCAATCTTTCCCCTAACCTCTTCAATAATAGCCTGACACTCTCTACCATGTTCTTGACAGCTACATTAATCTCCGCTCCCTTAGGTAATTTCACCAGATCTAGCGCATGTTGTGGCGTTTTAGTATAAACCACTGAAAAATGTGATCTCCCAATAGTCCTATGAGCAGAACTATTATAGGCGAATTCAGCCTGAGCCAATGCCTGATCCCACTTTCTTGGTTTCTCTCCACAAATACTTCTTATCAAGTTGCCAAGTGTCCTGTTGGTCACCTCTGTCTGACCATCAGTTTGTGGGTGAGCCGTACTGCTGAAATTCAAAGAAGAATCGAACATGTACCAAAGTGTCTTCCAGAAGTGGCTAAGGAATTTGTTGTCCCTGTCAGAAGTAATGGATTTAGGAACGCCATGTAAACGAACCACTTCCTTAAAGAATAGTCTGGCAATAGATTTGGCGTCTGCCATGTTCCTGCATGGAATAAAGTGAGCCATCTTGGAAAACCTGTCAACCACAAAAAATACAGAGTCGACACCTCGTTGGGTACGAGGCAAACCCAGCACAAAACCATAGATAGGTCTTCCCAGATGTTCTCAGGTACTGGCAATGGCGTGTATAAACCAGTGTTCTGCGATTACCCCTTAGATGTCTGACAGATGTAACATCTTTCCACAATCTTGGTGACATCCCTTCTCAGCCGAGGCCAAAAGTACCTATCCGCCACTACAGCAAGGGTGTTATCTCTCCCCAAGTGCCCTGCCAATCCACCTCCATGCAGGTCTCTAATCAGTTTCTCCCTTAAGGAAGACTCAGGAACACATAACTAGTTACCCTTCATCAGATAACCCTCATGAATATGATAATCATCACGAGGCTCCCTAGTAGAACACTACCTCCAAATCTCTCCAAAATCACCATCCCCTTCATACAACTCTTTCAACCTCTCAAACCCTACAACCTCAGCACTCAAAGTGACCAATAAATCAGCCCTCCTACTCAAAGCATCAGCCACTTTATTTTGAGCTCCAGACTTATGCATTAACCTGAAAGGAAATCTCTGCATAAATTGAATCCATCTGGCATGCATATCTTTACTAATCCGGGTTTGATTACTCAGATGCTTCAAAGCCACACAATCTGAGTATAGAATAAACTCCTTCCCCACTAAATAATGTTCCCATACCCTTAGAGCTCTCACAACAGAGTAGAATTCTTTGTCATAAGTTGACCAACTCCTCCTAGCTTCACATAATTTTTCACTGTAAAAAACCACTGGTCTTTTCTACTGAGATATGACAGCACCAATTCCAACCCCATTAGCATCACAGTCTACCTCAAACAGCTTATCAAAGTCAGGTAATGTCAATACTGGAGCACTGCATAACTTCTCTTTTAACACAGCAAAACCAGTTTCAGCCTCTTCCCCCAATTGGAATTTCCCTTTCTTCAGACATTCAGTTAATGGAGCAGCAATTGTACTAAAATGTCTAATAAACCTCCTGTAAAAATTCACTAACCCCAGGAAGCTTCTCAATTCAGTCACAGTTTTTGGTATAGGCCAATCCCTGATAGTCCTCACCTTCTCATCATCTACCATAATACCTTCACTGCTTACAACGAACCCCAAGAACAGTAATCACTTCGACATGAAAATACATTTCTTCAGATTCGCATACAACTTATTCTCCTTCAACACAGTCAACACACTCCTCAAGTGTTCAATATGCTCACCTTCAGACTTGCTAAAAATCAACATATCATCAAAATATACTATAACAAAACGACTAATGAAGGGTTTTAATACCTAGTTCATCACGCGCATAAATGTACTAGGTGCGTTGCTGAGGCCAAAAGGCATCACCAACCATTCATAAAGGCCCTCATTTGTCTTGAATGCTGTCTTCCACTTATCCTTAGGTTTAATTCTGATTTGGTGGTAACCGCTTCTCAAATCAATCTTTGAGAAGATCACAGATCCACTCAATCTATCCAGCATATCCTCCAATCACGGTATAGGAAACTTATACCCAATGGTAATCTTGTTGATAGCTCTACTATCAACACACATCCTTCAGCTACCATCCTTCTTGGGTGTTAGCAAAGCAGGCACAGCGCATGGACTCGTACTGTCCCTAATAAACTCTTTGTTCAGTAGCTCTTGGACCTTCTCTTGTAATATCTCAGTCTCCTTGGGCCTCATCCTGCAGTGTGGCAAATTTGGTAAACCCGCCCCAGGCACCAAATCAGTCTGGTGCTGGATGTCCCTCAAAAGTGGGAGTCCCTCAGGTAAGTCATCTGGGGCTACATCTCTAAACTCCGCCAACACCCCTTTCACTCTTTCAGGAACCTCCACTTCACCCCTTTCATCACCAGATATTATGTTCTTCACAATAAGGGCATGTACCACCCTAGACTCCTTCAAGTCCTCTATTATCTCTTTCTCTGAGTGAGTGATGGTCAAGAAAGAGTGTCCCTCTCTCTTACAGGCTTTAGAACGTCCCTCTATCTTCAAAGGTAGCAAAGTGTACTTCACTCCCCCTTTCTCCAACTTGTACACATTATCCTTCCCAGCATGCTGCGCATTTACATCGTATTGCCACGGCCTCCCAAAAAGTAAATGACAAGCATCCATGTCAACAATGTCACAGAAAACCTCATCCTGATACCTCCCTATGGAGAATGACACTTTACATCTCTCCTTCACTTCAATGCGCTCAGTGGCCTTAATCCATCCTATAGTATAGGGATTTGCATGTTTTTCCACAGGCAACTGCAGCTGTTTGACAACCTCACTCCCAATGATGTTTTCACAACTCCCGCTATCCACAATCAAATCAAACACTCTTCCTCCTATTGTGCACCTAGTGCGAAATAATTGGTGTCGCTGGGTATTCTCCTCCTGCTTTGGTGCCAACATCATCCTTCTAATCACATATGTTGGTTCCACCTCATCATTCTCCTCCTCATAAAACTCATCTTCCCCATCAGGTTCACAGCACACTTCTTTCACAGCACACTTCTTCTTCATCGTCTCTCTCTACAATATTTACAGTCCTTCTATTAGGGCATTCATTAGATCTATGTCCAGGTTGATTAGACCAATAGCACTTGCCCAAAATTGGCTTGGCGTAGGGGTTATTTTGCCTCTAGACCCTTTTAGATTTAAGAGTCCTTTTCCCTTCAGCCCTATCATCCTTCTTCGTATTGTCCTTGCCTGATTTTTCCATAATATTTTTATTCTTCTCCACTACCGCCTTACTCCCATTGATAGCATCAGCAGCATGCCTTTTTCTTCCACTTGCATACCTAGTATTTTGTTCCTGCAACATTAACTCAGCTCGAAGGGCCATGTTTTTCGCCTTATTCAGACTCCTCAACACTGTGACCCCAATCTTATCTCGAATCTGTAGCTTCAACCCATCCTCATACCGTGCAACCTGCTGGCCTTCACTTTCCCTCAAGTCATTTTGGTCTACCAATCTCATGAACTCGGCAGTATACTCATGAAAGGATCTTAACCCTTGGCGACATTTCTGATATTGTTGGAAGAGAATCTGCTCATAGTCTGGGGGCAAGAAATCTCTCTGCAACAGTTGTTTCATACGGAACCATGTCTGCACCGGTTGTCTTCCTTCTCGTTGCCTCCTATTCTGTAGCCTCTCTCACCAGGCAGAAGCTCCACTCTTCAACCTACAAGCCACCAATCGCACCCTCCAATCCTCTGGAATTTCCATGTAATCAAAGAACCTATCAACCTCGGCGAGCCAATCTAAGAACTCCTCGATATTAAAGCTTCCATTAAAACATGGTATATCCACCTTCAAACGATAGTCTCCGCCTTCACCCTGGTCAATACCACAATAGTTTCTCCTATATCCACCATCACCATCTCTGTGGTTGTAACCATGGTGATTCCCTCGGTATCCACCACCGTCTCCGCGTCGCCTCTGCGGCTCTCTCCTTCCTAACATAATCCCTTTCTCCCCGTCGGATTCCTCATCAGACAGCTGAGCCCACCTGTTTGCGACAACAAGTTGATTAATCGAGCCACCATAAGCATCACCTGCCCTTGATCGTCCCCCACCAACATTCCTGCCTTCGTTGTGATCTATCGCCATCGCGTCAAGATGCTCGATCACCTTCTCCAGACGTAGTTCCATACGTCCGATTCGTTGACCCATGGCTTCAAACTCCACCCTAAGAACCCATTAATTGGTCCCTTGGACTTTCGCACTCTAAACACCGTAAAAAATGCAACCGCCATCACCACCATCGTTAGTTGCCATATTCATAGGAAGTAGCCTGGCTCTGATACCAAACTGACGCAGCGTGTAGCGTAAAGAAATTGGAGATCAATTCACCGATTGATTCCAAAAGGAAAACACTTTGCAAGAATGCATTTTTTAGAGAAAACTCTCTTTTAGGGTTTGTATTTCAATAATAAAGATATTATCCTTACAATGGAACCCTAGGAACACTTATATAGTCCCAAGGACATAAGCAAAAGAGGAAACTTAAAAGACAAAGAGGAAACTTAAAAGATAATTTCGAAAAATAAAATTAACACCAAAGGCCAGCGGCCTTGCTTGCATCAGGGTTTGAGTTTGAGAATTGTGGGACTTGGTAATTTTGATGTCGTAATTGCCGTTGCGGTGTCAGATCATGAAAATTCTGTGCGAGGAAGGAAATATAAAAGATCAAAGTTTTGAACGTAAGTTTTTTTTTCATTTTTTTTTCGAATCCTAGGTAAGGAATTAATATATTATTTATACTTTTAATAATGTCTTCTTTAACAGGAAATAACCATGAAAATAATTTTGGCATATTTTGAAAAAAAATAAAATATTAATTTTTAAACCAAGTCTAATTTGTCTTTAAGGAAGAAAATAAACAATAAAGGAATAGTAGGCTGCAACTTCTTTGATTGGTCTAATTTTACAATGTTTTATTATAAAATATTATAAAATAATAATCTTTATATCTAATATTTAATGGAGATGTTTTCGTGGGTTAAAATTTATACATTATTAAGCGTGATGGTTGAGTTTTCAACAATACTACCATCGTGATTAGATATTTTATTCAATACTAAAATATGCTATGAGATGTTAAAATAAGATGAATATATGTTTATTGCAAAACCGATAATAATAGTTAAAAGTATATGGACGGTAACAACAATGGAGATATAAAATTATAACAACTGTTACGCTCATAGATATTCTTTGACGTTTTAACAAGAAGAAAAGTAAAATTTAAGAAAATGTTGATTTTGGAGAAAGTGAGGATGCTATACAAAATAGGGAGAGTCATAAGATATTCTTAAGTTGAAAACCCTTAAACGAACACAAGGTGGATAATCAAACTCATGAACTAGTAATCCACAATGACACAGAAAATAATAAGGCTCATCATGGCCCTTAAACTTGAATCTTTAAATAACGATGCAAGGATGCTCTGCGACCCGTATATATACATATAAACCGGCGATGATTTAGACTATCACTTTGATTGTTGAACAGTTTGACAGAATATCCTTCCCCACCTTGAGAAAAAAATAATAAATGAGAAAAGATTAATAAGATAAATAAAAGTTATGAATCTCTGCTATCCTAATTTGCTACGTGTTAATATATTCAATAAATTCTTATTATATTCATTATTTTTTATGCGATTCTTAAAATGCATTATCACATCGTGAGTATAAGTGGTTTAATGTTTACTTTCTTATAAACTGTATTACAGGAGAAGAGCTCGAGACCTAGGAGGGTCAGCACTCCGGTTTGAAACCTTATAGGTTTTCAAATAGTTTTAATTTTATGTTTTAAATATGGTAATTTCAAAAATTTATATGTATAGAAGTACTGTTTTATAAATAAATAAAATATGTGTGATATGATTTTAATTTAAATTTAAGTGTGTATTTTATTAATAAATAGTCACTTCTATGATTTATAGTAATGTATGACAGGATTAGTGACTTTGAAAAGTAAATAGAGGAATTGTAATAAATCAAGTATATTAAATTTTCAGTTTAAATTCACTATTCAGGATATTGAAATTTTGGGACGTGGTAAAGACTTTTAGAGAATTGCCGTTGACTTCAAATTGTAACTAATCTACAGATATGATGAAGTTGGGCTTAACTTATTCATAATTGTCATGAGCTAACAAACTATATACATAGAGAGAGAGAGAGAGAACTATTATTGAGGAGTGATTCAACTTCTTCACTAAAATAATGCCTTCTAAAATCCAACACATAACACAACGGCACGCACGAATCTTGGGTGGACTTCCATGTACGGTGACGTTGCAAGAGTAGCAAGGCAATAACAAAAGCAATGTTAAGTTGGCTGAACGACTAATTAATGGATTGACAATTATTTACATGAATAGATTTTAAAACATTATACGGTATGTGTTTATAATTGTTATTTCTAATTTTTTATTAAATTAACAGACTATGTATTAAAATTAGAAGTCTAAAGTCTTATACCAAATTCTTTTGCAAATATGTCTGCAACCTCTCCACACGTCAGCCTCTACTCACTAATTTCAGTTGGATGTGAAGTATTTGTAAGGTCCCACCCCCTAATTCCTTTTCATGTTCAGGATGCTGCAACCTCCACTCTAGCTTCCCATTTTTCAAACAACTATAACAAAAAAATAATAATAATAATAAACAAATAGAAGGAAATTAAGCATCGTTTGGAGGTACAAAATTAGTAAAAAAATTACTAATTTTGGCTTCTTGAGTATTTAATAAATTACTAATTTTTATCACTTTTCTATTAAATTATAATAACTTTTCAACTTAAAAGTTATTAAAGGTTGTTAAAAATTATTACTTATTTTATCAAACATATCAAATATTACAACTAATAATTTTTAATAAAAAGATCAAAAATTACTAAAAATTATGTCCTAAATACCCCTAAGGCCTACCATCTAAAAATTATGTCCCAAAATTATGTCCTAAGGAGATCTCCTTCTCAATATACATGACAAACGAACGAGACACGCACAAAATTAATGCAATTCTTAAAAAAAGTCCATCACCTTAGAGCCAAAATCTATCAAAATAAAGTAATATCATAGTTATATTTTTTTTTTTACACTTTATTTTATATTATTGATCAATACCCGTCGTGACAAATAAAGTGTAAGAAAAATGTAAATAAGAGGGTGTAAGCATAATATTGTCTATCAAAATATATATAGTGATATCTCATAAATGGTTTGCATGTACCGCAAAGGCAAAGAGTGATGTCACCCTTTCTATTAATAGTTTGAAGAAGTGGTTCCCCTTTTATCTTTTTTAATGCAAAAACCACACCATAAATATGCAAATCATAGACCTAGATTGAGCACTTGGGATTGTCTCCAATGGTGACAAGTTTGGATGGTTGCACTGAACACGAATCAAATGAGATTGCTTGCTGGCTGGTTGGCTGGCACCGTCCCTTGATCAATGGGATGGGTCTAATAATGCGCTGCTTCATTATACCTTATTAATTCAATTTCTGAAGTTACATGTGCTACGTCCTTCACATGTAATAGATATATATATATATATATAGACCAAACACCCCATGCCACTCGTAAAGTGATCATAATTCAACACCTCTGCATGCTCAAGACTCCCACTCCACCCTATGCAAACCTCACTACAAATTATGGTACTTCACAATTAATTTATAGTGAATTAATTAATTCAACTGCGTCTTTGCGCCAACTTGCTTGAAAATGGGAGTACGGCTTAAAACCTAACCCAATGCTGGTGGGGTCTTGATGAAAGCTAGGACGGCCTTGGAATTTGGTGTGCTTGAATGTGTTCCAAAAAAATAAACGTGATGGAGATTTTATAATATTAATGGGAATATCAATTCGTACTACGTTGAAAGTATCCTCACTTTAATTCAAAAGTCTTAATTCTATCGAGGTGTGTTGGAGATTCTTTGCGTGCGTAAGATCAAGTAAGTATTACGGAACGTTGGATTGGTTAAAATTTCATTAAAAAATATAATTAAAATATAAAAATAATATATAATAAAATTTTATTTAAAAATATAAAAATAAATAAATTTTAACTAATTTTAACTAACCAAACTCCCCTAGTACAATTGGGTGAGCTCAAGAAGACACATGAACACGCACTACTCTTTCATGAGTGCTAAAGACTCCTGCTCATGGGTTTATCTAAACAGGGTTAATATGGCAAACATCGCATCTTCAATTTGGGCACTACCTAGTGATCCGCGGAAGACCATTGAGAATGACGGAATTGCAAATGAGAGAGCCATATGTCAACAATAAATGTAAAAAGCTAAGAAAAAATACACGTAAAATTATAATTAAAATAGATTTAACACTAATTTTAGAGGTAGCTTAATTGATAATATTTTAAATTTATTTCTAATTAGTCACTAGTTTGACTCTCTTTACTGTCTTCAAAACGATTAGAAACTTTTTTGATTGTTAACTCCATAATTTTTAAGAATTAATTAAGGTGCATATAAATTTATTCACGCATCTTATGAGTTTTTATCATTTTTTTTTAAATTGAGTAGCATTACTCAAAATTTAAATACTTCCATTGCTAATTGATTTCGGGAGATCTACTCATAAAATAATAATTAAAAAAAAAGGTAAAAACAAAAATTAATAAAAAAAAAAAAGTGATTCGGAGGAGAGAGTGGATTCTTAGCATTAATAGTTGGTTTGATGGTAACTTGACATAGAGGCCTTTTATTTGTCCCAAATTGTTTTTATGGTAATCTATACCTAATTGCTGGTATATATCACCATCCTTATGACCATGAGTTTGGTATAAAGCTATAACTTTTAACAAATTGATTGCGAATTTATAATTAAGTAGCTAAAACTTACGAAGAAGTGCTATAACTTTAATGACTAAATCCAATTTATCATTTATAATGCAAAAATTTATATGTAATCTTTTAAAACATAAATGATAAGGTTCACGTAAACCCTATCATCTTTGATGGTATCTCAAATTTTCAACTAATACAAAAGTATTAGAAGAATGCTATTCATAATTTTTAAAAATGAAAAATACGATTTAGATTGATTTCGATGACTTTATATTCTTCAAAATAATAATTTTAATTCTGGCAATTCGATAGAAAAATATAAACAGTTATGATATTAATAACAGTTCAATTATAGTTATTGATCAATATGAATTTTATAATAAATTTCACATCAGTAATATTTAATGTTATATCAATATACTATACGTTAAATTTCCTCTTTCTATTAATTAATTTTTAGAAATGAGATATAGCACGATCAACGACTAAATTCAATTGTTGATAAACTTGAAAAATGAATTTAAATTATGGTGGCTCTATATATTTTGAGATAAGTTACTAAAAAAAATAAAAGAGGGGAGAAGGAGAAGAAATAAAGAAGAATAAAAAAAAAAAATAGATACATTTAAATTACATATTGAAAAACTTTAATATAGAAAACCTTGTTAATTTATAGAGGTACCGCCACAATTGTACCTAAATATTTTCTTTTAAGATTAATTAAAGTAGAGTTAATAAATAACAAAGATTTGATTTCGGATCTCGGTATTTTTTTAAATATATTTTGCAATGCATTTGGGCCATAGTCCTTTTAAAATAAAATTAATTCCGTACTTTTGCAATTGAGAGAGGCTCGGGGTCGTGGGTTAATAAGTGCGCCTGTGATGTGAGCACACACTAAGGGAATCATCTCCTTTCCGCCGTTCGATTGTTGCTGGGTTTCTTAATCGTTTGATGATACGACCTTTTTTTTCATTTTTCTTTTTCTTTTCTTTCACAATTTTGTAATTATTAGGATTTTGATTCGTAATAATTACGACTTAACGGCGTTAGTTGCATTCGTTGGCGGGTTTTTGATAATTGTTAAGGACAATCTTGTCCTTTTAAAGTCAAAAACAGGAGGGAGGGCCCAGTTGGGTGGATCATTCTACTGAGATGACAAAACAAAGTGGGTCCTACCTTTCCATCTCGGTCACCGAACCCTGTTTGGATGCATTTGTCTTTGCCAAATTACAAAAGAACCCCTTAATTTGATGCTCACTAAGCTAAAGTCAAAATTCCCTATTTTACTAGCGTGTCGAAAGCGTACCCTCGGATAGCGGCTGCGGGCTTCCTCATATAACAGAAGTTGGACGAATAAAATTTTATAAGCCTTAACCCAGTCTGAAAAAAGATTAGTACCTGATCAGCTATTTTTAAAAGTATCTAATGTTGTTGAATCAAACTCAAATTAAGAATTGTATTAAGGCTCCGTTTAAAAATTTTAATTAGTAATTTAAGTATTAATTATTAATTTTTTGACCTATTCTAAAATGATTATATTTATCTTTTTATATTTTGATTTTCTTTTAAATATTTAAAGAAAAAATATCAAATTAATAAAAAAATAAAAATCTAATAATTAAAAAATTAATTTTTTCTTTCTAAACATAAAAAAATTAGTCTTTTAGTAGTTTGATAATAAGTAATAGCTAACTATTAAAAAATTAATCTTTTTTACGTCTCCAATTAAACTCAAATTTGTTTTACTTTCGTAACGGGTTGATCACAAATATACGTTTAACGACTCAAACATTAACTACGCTTGAATTATTTGATTTATTTAATAGTCCAATTATATATACTCTTCTTTGTTATGACACTATATATGTTTTGTTTAATATTATATTTTATTTGATCGATGATTTTGACATTTAAAATTTTCATTTAATATGTTTATTAATTAAATTTAGGCAACTCAATTACTCAGTAGTTAATCTAGAATTGATATATGATCAAGTTTCGATTTGAAACACTGAAGTTTAGAATTTTACCTTGGCATACGTACAATTTCGTTGTAAACATTTATAGAGTTCAAAGTAGGGTTTTTTTTATGTTTTACGAGAAAAGAAATGAACACTAGTTTTCTAATGTTTTAGGGGGGGAAGAAAATTGAAAACTAAGGTAAAAAGGGTTTTTTTAATAATTTTTTCAAGTTTTCGGTTTTATGTTTGTAATAATTTCTCAATTGTTAGAGATAATTACTAATAAAAAGTTAGATACACTATATCTGTGGATATAAGTAATTCTTATTCCTTTGTTAAAAGTTGCTAATAAAAAATCAAATATACTATATTCGTAGATATAAAAAAAAATTTGTCAAAACATGTAAATATATTGCATTTGGTATTTAATTTTTGATTTTATTATTTTACATGTATTCGTCATTGTCATTGAGTTTAATTAGAATTATGCATATTATTAGAGAAGACAATATTTTAATGATGCAGG
Source organism: Pouteria glomerata (assembly GCA_035590655.1). Classification (NCBI taxonomy): domain Eukaryota; kingdom Viridiplantae; phylum Streptophyta; class Magnoliopsida; order Ericales; family Sapotaceae; genus Pouteria; species Pouteria glomerata. Next base: position 39,737,056 of record JAVXUM010000001.1, read on the forward strand.
ATAAGATTAATCGAGGTTTTTTTTTTTTAGAGAAATAAAATTAAAATCACGTACAGAAACTTTGTCATTTAAATCCCATCCATATATTGACTATATTTATGATAGAAACAAATGAGGGGTTAGTCTAAAAAAAAAATGGAACACTTTGGGATTTGGCTGAAAAATTAAAATGATAATCTTCAATTTAAAAGTTAATATATATATATAAGTATTTGTATCTAGGATTAAAATGAAAACATAACCAAATTTATTAAACTTAACTATTGGAAAATTTGAATTGAGTTTATTAAAAAAAAGGAAAGTAAAAAAGATAGAAATCAAATGTTGATTAATTTTAATAATAAAAAAATATGTAAAATGTATTTTTTCTCATTAATTCTTCGTAAATTTAGTTTATTTCCTTTAATTATTTTTGACTTATGCTACATAAATTTAGATAAACATAAATGATTGTGTCAATTTTGAATTTTGATCTAAACTAGGGGAGTTATATGGTTTCTTTAAATTAAAAGAAAAAAAAAATTATTTACTTTTGAGACAAATTTTTAAGAAAATAAAGTATAATTACATGAAAATAATTTGAATAATTTTAATGTAGAAGGAAATCGTTGGTGCTACTAGTTGGGCCTTTTATTTAAGAGAACTTGGTAACAAAACAAAAATTAAAGAGTAAATTTTATGAAAATAGTTGTTAACATTTTAGTTCTACAACTCTTCACTTTTTTTTTTTTTTTTTCCTTCTCTCATTATCTTAAAAAATTAGTATTCAACCTTTAAGAGTTAAAAATATTAATTGATTTAAATTTTTACAAAGTATGCCAAACATAATTAAAATGGGATAAATTATAGCAAAGATAACATATATTTAGGCTTAGTTTGGGAAGGAAAAAAGATAATTTTTTTTATAACTGAATACTAGTTAGATACAAAAAAGTTAATTTTTTTTGTATTTGGGAAAAAAAAATATTTAACTTTTTAGTATTTAACTTTTTAA
>JAVXUM010000001.1:39768287-39781689 GCA_035590655.1 Pouteria glomerata
GTTTGGAATGTAATAAAACACTAAAAAATTCTGAAAAACTCTAAAATTCTCTATTATTTTTTACACATTCACACCTATTACAACTCTAAAAAAAAATTACATAACTTGAGTTTGATTAATAAAATAATTGTAATTTCTCTGATGAACAAGATTCATTGTTAATATTTTTTAAAAAGATTTAAAAATCATTCCGATGAATTTCTCTGCAAAAATTGATATTTTTCACTATTCATCTTTGACAAACATAATTTGTCACCAAACACTTAAATATCACTCCAATCACATTTTTCACTATTTTTCGTTATTTTTCGTTATTTTTCATCACACCAAACACACTAAATTTCATATATTCACGTTGTGCATTACTTTCTGTGATAATGCATCATAATTCTTAAATTTGAGGTAAAACACAACAAAATCACGGCTACACTTGCTCCAGCTTACAATTTGGACGTTCGCTGCGCTGCAACGCATGGCACGCAATTTATACAAGGAAGCCCTTGATTTTAGAACAGAAAAGTTGCCAACGAAAAGACTAAACTTCCTTGCCCACAAGCAAATTCATGTTTCATTCATCGCTTTGTCAGGAACACTAGCTCCACGGCGTACAATCTTCACTCTCAATTATCTTTTCCTAATTGACTTTCTACACAAACAAACAAGACAAAATGGGATGCCTACTAATTATACAAAACATTACAAGACGAAATAGAAAAAAGACTAGCCTCAAGCATTCTGATTGCCATCAACACAAATAATTATTAAGCTGGAACTCAAAACATACATAATTTCATAAATTCAACTCAAAGAAGAAACTTAGAAACAAAATCTTAATGCTTATATCAATTTCTCCCTTCACAAAACCTCAAAAATGACCTACTTTTCCCTGCTTTCTGGGCAAGAATTAGAGCTAAAGCGCTAAAACAAAGAAACCTAAACTTAAAATGAAATTCCAATTTAAACCACCGGTATAAAATTAATAAGGCTCCGAGAGACTTGGTGATCACTTCAGCCAACTTCTTTGACACTTTATGCCGTCTGTTTGCTCTTTCATGCGCTTGAAATACAAACCAAAAGCAAGCTCGTCAGCTAGATTTCGATTTTTGGCAAAAACCTAGCCCATGTTGTCAATTAATTGAACCTGGAACATGATTCTCTAACTATCTGGCCTTTCTTCGTAATTTTTCAATTTTTCCAGGAATCTTACCATTGGAGGGTGTTTGAACTTGTTTGGACTTCATCTTAATTGATCTAACCAGTGAAGATAGCTCGTACTTCTCTTTCTGTGATGACAACTCACCAGATCGTAATTGCTCACTTTTGTCCATCTCTAGGTCATCAGAAGGCAACCGTGCTGGGATGGCCAATTTTGTTTCTCCTTTTGATCCCAGTTCTTGGTCACTTTTTCGTTGCTTCTGTGCCAACTGCCGAGCATAAACTGCACTCCTGCAACACCAAAACTCAGTCCATGAGCAATAAAGATGACAAAAGGGAAAACTGTCAATTAAACAGCAGTTAATAATTGTCTATCCTTCTGAGGGTCAGAATGGTTATTAGTGATTGAACTGCCACTGAGGTACAATCACAAGAATTATGTTGATTCAAGGGATTTACCTTTTGAATTGAGGATCTGTGGGGTCCAAAGCAAAAAGAGGAGATGTGAAGAGGGCAGAAAACCTTGGATCGTCATAGTCAATAGTTGGTATCTTCGCCTCGTTGGGAATTTCTTTTCCATTTTTCCCCCTGGCCTTTTTGGGTTTCATATTGTATCCCTTCAAACTGGCATCTGCTCCATTGTCATCAGCCAGTAATAACTCAAGCTCTGCTCTGCTTGCTTCTGCTTCTTTAGCTGTTTCCTCATTCTTCTTCCCCTTCTTCTTACTTTTACTTTGACCCTCTTTACTTCCTTTAACCGATGCTTCTTCAATGAAAAAGTCATCCAGTTCTTCTTCTGGTTCTTGACCACTATCACTGCTCTCATCATCTGATGAATTTTTGGAGTTATTTTTCCTGGCCTTCTTTTTCTCTCTTCTCTTCCTAAGATATGCCTCCCAAACTGTTTCTGATTTCTTATCCTTCTTTTCTAGTATGCGCTTGCTTATATCTTCTAAGCCAGTATTGAAAGTGACCTCCATATCCTGACCGTCATCAGCATCTTCATCTGAACCATCACCAGACTGGAGTAGAGCACGGTACAGATCTTGTTTCTTATGTTTCTTTCCAGGCCGCTCTTCTATGGCATTGTCATTTTCATCTTCATCAGTTTCACTCTCATCAGAAGCCAGAAATTCCTTCAATTCCAAATCAGCTAGCTGTATGATACAGAATTGGCATCAGTGATAGAAAAGGAATGGCAATAAGCAAATTCTCTTTCGAATTATCAGCAAATAAAGAATGTATGACTATTTCATCAGTCCTTTATCTCTGATGAAATACTCTCTACGTCATTATTTCATAGCTTCTTACCATTGTGGCTATCACTTTAATATCTATATGGAACATAAAGCACTATTATCTCCCTCTCCCCCCCCCCTTCTTTTTTTTGGGGTTTGGATTAGACCCCAGAATGAGAGTTTATAAGAAAGTCCACAGATATATTAGATTGTCAAGGATTTATATACCAGTCCTAGTTAAATGCAAAATTTGATCCAACCTGGTCAGCATTAAATTTCCTCTTTAATGTTTTTGCACGATGTGGTTCATCTTCCTCCCATGTAAGATGAATTTTACTTTGCTGTAATGCTCGAGTTTGGAAATCCACACCTTCATAATCTGCTGGGGCCTGAGCAAAAATAAAGAAAGAACAAAATAAATAATGTGATGGTTAATCCAAGTCAGAACACACTCACATTAACCCAAGTTTTGACTGAAGAATGGAAGAACTCGTGGTACAAATAAGAGCTAGAATTAGACTATTAGTTTTGAAACTACCAAATTATCATTAGCAAACTAAAATGGAAGGGCAAGCAGAAGGATTTGATTTCTAAAACATGAGTTATATATAATTCAATCAGAGACCAAAACACACAAATCAATCATGAATAGGTTATTGAAAGATAGAAGATATCATGAAAGTGTACATAAATAATGAAAAATTAATATTTCATTAGATAAAGGAAGACAGGTTGGATGTTCACAAATATAGGAAATTTAACAACAAAAATAAGGATTTATGAAAAAGAGTCAGGCACAAATACAATGACTTGTATGCAAATTGGAAATCTTTGCCTTAGTTCAATGCAGTCTAGCACAGCTTATAAAAGAATGGAAGGAATAATATAAGCAATTAATTTTTCCACTAATCTTGACTGATGAAATAGGAACAAAAGCAACAATAACTATTTCATTAGCTGCTACATGGTAGCACAAGAAGCTGTCATAAACAGCATCAAGCAGCTCACTTATTTAACAAGAATCAGCATAAGAATATTAAAAGTTCTATATTCCTTTTTATTATTACTGTTATTATTATTATTAGTCTAAAGGTTCAATATTCTTTACTTCAAACTGCAAACCCCTTAGGATCGTCTGATGGTTGCAAAGTTTACCTCATTTGCAACATCACGAGGAGGATGTTTAAATTCCATGGAGTCTGGAATAAACCTCAAGTCCAGCTTATTTGACGATCTTTCAAACTCAACTCCATCACAAGTTTTGTAAAGGTAATCTGCAGTCACAATTGAATCGCATTCCACAACAGCATAATAGTACCTGAAGGGCCAAACAGAAGACCATGGCAAGTTGGCCGCCGTTGCACATCAAACAGAGAGAGGGAATGGGGTAAAGAGAATAATGAGAAGCAGTGGCAGGCGTTAGCATCAATGATTCACCTTAGCCTACTTAATTCATACGCACGCAATTTCTCATTGTCAATTTCATCATCATCATCATCATCATCATCATCACTCTCATTTTGCTCTTCCTCATCATCAAATAGGCCTACTGGACCACAGACTGCTTCCTCTTCCATACGTTTAAGTCCAAACTCGGATGGATAGACAGCCACTGATAAAATCTGTCCCCCTTTAGGAAGAAATGAACTCAATAACACATACAAGTCAACTGCCTACAAAACAAAACAAAGATTTTAGCAGAGCAAACAAAATGCGAAGGGAAAAAAATAATTAAATACACAGCATACACCAGTAGTTCTCTGAAAATATAAGTAAAACTGCAGAAGTTGGGTATGACTTACTCTTTAAAAGAACTAGTTATAGTTGCTAAAAGAGCAGTAATAAGCTACATCATTGGAGGAAAAACAATGCAGCAGTTGTGAAATAATTCTCAAATACTACCTATTTTCAAGTCGAGGAAATACTACAATCAAGAACATTCAAGAATATTTTTTTGTCACAGAGACCGGCAATGATCCACATTGTGTAGGCTTATGGCACACGTAAACCTTTAAATGAACCCAAATAATAATATCAGAGATGATAAAATCAATTCTTAATAATAATCTCAATAAATAATTCTCCAAATAAAAGTAATCAACTAGTCCACCACAAGGATAAGCCCCAAAATTTATACAACTTTGAAATACCCAAGTCCTTAGTATATTGAAATAAATAATTAAATATTCCTATAAGAGGTTACACACGCATGAAATCATGGTCCCGAACCAATTCAAAAGTCAACACTAAGGATCTTTATATACCACCTAAAAAATTTAATAAAGAGGGGTGAGCTTACAACCTAGTGAATGGTAGTGCAATGCATTACTAAAATAATTTTTTTCAAGTAGGATTTGAAATGGTCAACTCCTGAAAATTGAGTTTGAAAATACTAGTGTTCGAAAACAACTGCAATAACTTCAAAAAAATAATGAATTTCCTTAATATGCTAGTACTATTTCAAAATCATCATCATTAGCTAGTTCCAATCGAATGGCAACAAAAATTTAGTTTTCTATAACCAAAATATACCAATGATTCATATAAAGATTTTTCACAAATATCATAATAAGTTTTTACCAAATGGTGAGTGTGTCTGAGATAATATCAAAATCACAATGGAAAATGTAACCAAACCAAATAGCCACAAATAAATCTCATTGGCAATGTAGACCAAGTTGGATCCAACATTGAACTTAGAGTCACTGTGGGTGGCACACCAGGCACTTTTCTGAGTCCTCTCTAAGCTGATCAGTAATTTTTCCTTGTATGTTGAGAAACTACTCACCCTAGAAGGGCACTTTTCCCTGGATTTTCCAATACCAATAAGACAATATTGCATTCTCATCACCAACACCAATATGGATTCAATACCAATTGTCACAAATAAATTTGCATAAGTCATATCATTGAATAATATGCATGATTTTAAAACCAAAATATATAACCAATTAAACAAGTCAAACATGCATTTTCCATAAATAAATAAATACTATTATAATGAATCGTGTTTTTAAAACTCTTATATAAATAATATGAGCTTTTAAACTATAATTAGTAAAGCAAAACCACTCACTTTAGGTCCAGACAAGAAATACCGAAAATGCCAATTATCCTATCATATGAACAGTTGTATTATTAAAACCCAACTTAGCAACTTAATAACCCGAAAATAACCTTGAATCGGAACTCCATGCACCAAATAATCTAAGGTATGATATTTTCGCGGTCAAAAGTCATTCTAAAATAAGAAACATTGCTACGGTGTATTACAAGGCTATGGTCATGACTACACCAAATCATGTATTACTTCTACTCTACCCTACTTCAATCCATCTTGCCCAACCAGTCTGCCAGTACACCCTTTTTTTTTCCAATTAATCCATATTTACCCAAAAGCATCTGTGTGTGTGTGTGTGTGTGTGTGTGTGCAGCCTAGCAAAATCACAGACCCAAATCCTTCAAATCCATCCTTTGCATCCATCACATCACTACTCACAAAAATCAAATGCAGTGAATACTTACAAAATTAAACATGAAAAGAATCAACTCTAACCTTGAATTTCTCTACAGATATCTGAATATTCAGATCTCTAGATCACTTCAATTGCAGCAACACCAGACTTATACAATGCTCTCAACTTAGAAAATTTTTTTCTCCTATTAGCTTCTCACCCAGCCACACTCTACCACCCAGTCTCTCCCTCACTAAGACACTCTAGTTACGGAAATAGAAAAGAAGAACAAAGTCAAAAATGGAGCAAAACACGACAAACCATAGGGGGTGGAGGCCTTTCAGTGGAAAGCTGGAGACAAGGGGCAATGGGAAATAAAGAGGAAATTCGTCACTTGGGTGTAACAACCTGTAACCCTAAATATAAACACACAAATATTTATAAAATTCTAGCTTATTAAACACTTAATTATTCAATCCTATTTAAGAGTTCAAATTCTATAAGGATTACAGGTAAACACCGCTAATAGAACCCCTAAATACTTGCCAACGTAAAACAAATATGCAACAAACAAGCTTCACCCAATAATTGTCAGATAAATTTGGATACATCCAGCCACATCAATCCTTAATTAAAATTCAGCAATCAAGATTAACACCAGGTCAATGGTCCTAGAACTAATAATCAAGATCAGATGACCATGGATCACTCAAAATTAAAAATTATCAACCAGAATTTCTCCCTTGAATTAAATTAAAAAAATCCGGATCATCACAGATTTGATCACAAAAGTCCAACAACTAGTTCCTTGATATGGAAATCTATTTAAAATAAAAACCAATGAAAGAAAAAAAACATGTTTCCAGGCACTTGAAGAAGGAAGCTTTTTTGGCCACATAATTAGTTAATTACTATCTAAAGGAAATTGAAATCATTTAATTTTAGTTAAAAAAGGTTGAAATGTTCATCCTTAACAGAAAACTTATAAAGACATCCCTTGTCACAGCCATTTTGCTTATTAGAAAACGCAAAAACCCAAATATCCAGCCCTTCTGCTTTTCTAAATATATATATATATATTGCCAGGGCATGTTAGAGACTCAAAAGCACAAAGTTAGCACATTCGGAAACATCTCCAACATCTATTTTTTTTCCCTATGTGAATATCATGAAACAGATATATATATATATATATTTTTAATGCTAGAGGTATCCCCATCTTCATTGAAGCTAATACCTAGAGCTCCTTACCCCCCTCCCGCAAGAACTAGTGTCCAAGGGGTTCAAACTAATGACCTCTACTTCAATTGGTAAAGATCCTAGAGTTGAACCAACACAGGTGGGCGTATTAGATTTTACTTTATCATGCAGTGAAAGTGAAACAGTGCCCTGAGATGCATCCTTGCATGTTGTATACATTATTGATTACAGCTTTACTATTCTCAAATTATCAACTTAGCAGCTCCTTATTACCCCCACCCCCAAAAATTAAAAAAAAAAAAACCCACCACCACCACCACCACACCAAAAAAACAAACAAAAAAATTCTCTTGGAATCCCCAAGAAGGAACAGAATAACAACCAACTGAATGAGTCATTAACACGGATTTAATGTGACAAAGTGAACTTGTAAATGCAGTAAATGTAAATGTTTTCTCCTATTCTCTAGGGTTTTGGTGCTAAGAGTAAAAGGTTTGCCTATTTAAAGAAGACACCTCACTTCCGATAGAATTTTTTGCTTACATTTAGAACAGCTGTTATTGCTTCATATCAAAATTCAATTAGAATCTTCAACATTGCTGGCTTGCATGCATCATATATCACTTTGAGACAGAAAAACAATAAAAAATTATGACTAATGCACCTTCACATTATTCCAATCCAAATTAACAACAGCAAGCCTCTGAGTTTCTTTGTCAATTTCAGGTACATTTTCCTCCTGTTCCAAATCACATAAATAAATCCATTAGTTTCTCTTATATTAAAAAAGAAGAAGAAGAAGAAGAAGAAGAAGAAGCCAATTTTGGCACTAAGTGATGTCAAACATTGACATTAAAGATTGATTTTGCAATTTACCCGTGTAATAGGATCTTCCTCCTCTTCTGAGTAAATCCCATCTTCTTCGTCTGAATCTGTAGTGTCCGTCGAAGAGTTTTCATTGCTCTCCGCATCTTTTTCTGATTCCAATTCAGACGCCTCTGATTCATTTTTTAACTCTAAGTCAGACATCTCTCTACATCTTTTGTTCAATCCCTCACCACTCCTACTCCCATCCTCTTCACCGTCCTCATCATCCTCGTGGTCTTCGTCCCTCACTTCTTCTTTGAGTTTCCGTTCTTTTTCTTCTTCGTCTTCCAAGTGGAAGTAATGCTTGAGAGGATTCTGCGACGAGCACTTCTTAAGCTTGCCTCTCTTGTCGATTTTAGCAGACGACGAGAAAAAGCTCTTATCGGTAAACATGCGATCGAAGCGAGAGTCGATGACCACCTTCGACTTCTTCTTCGAAAGCTTCGCGAACCTAGGGTCGGAGTGTACGGACACGAATCGAGGGTCCGTGATGACCGTCTTTTTCCCATGGCGATGGCTGCCACTATAGTACGCACCTCCTGTTGTGCCGGCCGCAGTATTATTCGACTCCGACTCCTTGTTCTTCTTAGAGTTCTTGTTCTTAGAAGACCCCATTGTTAGCTTCTCTGCCTTCTGATAGACTGCTGCTGTAAACCCTAAAATCAATTCAGCTTTTTAACGGGTCGGGACAAACCGGAGCGATTTATGAAACTTGTGGGCGTACGTGGTCAATTATAATTACAACGTTTGTGAAAAAAATATAGGTAAAATAAATTTACCTTTATTAGTTATTAAAAATTTTTAATTATTTTAATAAAAATTTTTAATTATTTTTAATAATAATAAAAATATAGGTAGAATAAATTATTTTAATAAAAATATTATTTTAATAATAGTATTAATTTTAATAAAATAAATTAATAAAAGAGAAAAATAAAATGAACTCTTATTACTTATCAATTTTAGTTATATGACCATGTAGTGAACGAATTTGTTATATTATATGATTAAATTAAATATACTATCATGTATTAATAATTAAATTATAAAAATATATTTAAAATTAATATATAATTATTTATGCAAACTCAATTAAATAAGTAAATATAAAATAAATTAAAATATTAATATTATTAATAATATTAATTTGATTAGATTTAAATTATATGAAATATTATGCAAACTCAATTAAATAAGTAAATATAAAATAAATTAAAATATTAATATTATTAATAATATTAATTTGATTAGATTTAAATTATAAGAAATAAAAATATTAAAAATATTAAAAAATAACAACATTTACTTGTGCAACTAACCAAACCTACAGTTAATGCCTTTGCTCTTCGTACGACAGTATATATAAACATATAAACACTTTTAAAATAAAATATAATTTAAGTATGTACCTAATAAATAGTAAATTTAAAAAACAAATTATTATAATAAAAAGTTTTAAATAAATTTAAAAAAAATAAATTCATATCTATTTATAAATGTTGCATATAAGAAAGTCATATTTTATTTAGATTAGAATACCATTTTAAAATTCTATCTAATTTTAATTATAATACCATTTTAATCAAATTGAAACTCCAAATCTTGTTAATAAACCTCAGCTAGATTGACTTATTCATTGTCAATTTTATTTTTTTAATTTCTAATATTATTTAATTTTTTAAATAAATAATATTACATTATTACATAATTTTAATAAATAATATTATAATTTGATCTAAGATATATTACTTATTTTGTCTAATAATAAAAACAACAAAGAACATATTATTTGTTAATAAATTAAAATCTCTATTTAATAGGTTAATTATTTTTTACATTATTTTATTTAGTAATAATAATAATCATTATATTATCATGTTTAAAATAATAATTTATTAAAATATAGAAAAAATAAAAATAAGAAGTTAAATGATAAATAGAAGTATAAATTAAATAAACATATTAAGGGACATCCAAGAACATTATAGTCCAAATAAAATTTTAAATAAGTGATAATTTTTATCATACTAATTTTTTTAGATTATATAATTATAAATTAAGATGATTATGATTAAATTAAACATACTACCATATACTAAAATAATTAAGTTATAAAAATATATTTAAAAGTAATATATATATATATAATTATTTATGCAAAAAAAATTAAAATATTGATATCATCAATAATATTGATTTGAATAAATTTAAATTATAATAAATAAAAAAATAAAAAATATTTAAAAATAACAATACTTACTCATGCAACTAACCAATCTACAGTTAATACTCCTGCTCTTCCTGCGATAGTATATATAAACACTTTAAAAATAAAACATATAGAAACTTTAAAAATAAAATAAAATTTAATTACATACCTAACAAATCATAAAATTGAAGAAAAATTTATTATAATAAACAGTTTCAAATAAATTTAAAAAAATAAATTCATATCTATTTATAAATTTTACATATAGGAGAGTCATATCCTATTTAGATTAAAATACTATTTTAAAATCCTATCCAATTTCAATTAGAATATCATTTTGATTAAATTGAAACTCTAAATCTTGTTAGTAAACTTCAACTAGAGTGATTTATCTATTGTTAATTTATTTTAAATTTCTAATATTATTGAATTTTTTAACTAAATAATATTACAGTAGGTACATAATTTTAATAAATAATATTATAATTTGATCTAAGATATATTACTTATTTTGTCTAATAATAAAAACAATAAAGAACATATTATTTTTTAATAAATTAAAATCTCTATTTAATATGTTAATTGTTTTTACATTATTTTATTTAGTAATAATAATAATCATTATATTATCATGTTTAAAATAATAATTTATTAAAATATAGAAAAAATAAAAATAAGAAGTTAAATGATAAATAGAAGTATAAATTAAATAAAAATATTAAGGGATATCCAAGAACATTATAGTTTGATTAAAATTTTAAATGAGTGGTAATTATGTATCATACTATTTTTTTTAGATTATATAATTATAAATTAAGATGATTATAATTATAAATATACAAGGTCTATGGATGATATAAAAAACGCTGCCGAAATACTATTTTTTCCATAGTATTCTCACAATATTTATCAAAATTATCAATAAAAAAAATCTACCAAACAGTGCCTAAATTGGAACCCAAAACATACAAAATTGCATAAGTTACAATTTTTTCTAACATTCGACTCAAAAGAACAAACTTAGAAACAAAGGCTATATTTAGTTTGTTAAAAAACTCTGAAAATTTTTAAAAGTTAAATATTTTTTATCTCAAGACATGAATTACAAATTAACAACTTATCTCACTTTTTATTACTTCAAAAGACACCTAAAATCTCAATGCTCATAACAATTTCTACCTTCACACACTACTAAAAATGAGGGAATAAGAGACGCAGAACATGGTCGACCCCCTGTAGGCGGTCGTGTAAATTATTTTCGCTGACCGTTTTTCTAGTACAATCGACCGGCAAAAAAGCTGTCGTCTAACCCCCAAATTTTATTTCCCCATTTCTAACCCTAATCTGCTTATTCGCCCTTTTCTCCCTCTACCCTCGTTCTCTCTTCCTTCGTCGTTCTCTAGCTCATCCCCTGTTATTGTCCTTCCGACGGCGCCTGAGCTCCTTCCATCAACAGGTAATCTTACTCTCACTCTCACTCTCTCTCTCTCTCTATCTCACTACCTCTCTCTCTGTCTTTCATTCCCCCATCTCTCTTTCTCATCTATTGTTTTTTTTTTTAGATGAGTTGTTTCTCGCTCTCATCCATTGTGCCAAATGATCGATTCGTGACGCTTTATTCCTGGATGAGCCGTCGGAGTGTGTGATTGAGGATGATGGTGAAGTCTGTGAGCTATACGCAAGCAGGTGGTGTTTCCGGTGGTGACCCAAGACTTGATGTTCGCACGATCATAGGTCTAGCCCGTGCTTACCGTAACCGGGTCGCACATGAGCTTTAACAAGATCGGACACCTGAATTGGTACATGATTTGAACACCCACATCCTATTTATATTATAAGAGAATATAATTAAAAAAAAAATTTCTCCATAGCAGCTTAGTTGTTTATAGAAAAGTTCATGGGTAGTGTGGTAGAGTTTGGTTGATTCTGATATCTAATCGAGTCAAATATACTAAAAAAATAAAACAAAATAACTTTATTAACTACTTTATATTATCATCCTACTCTTTTTATGAACTCGGCAAACTTAATTATGGGTTGAAAGGTGAAGATGCAAAGAAATGGTAATTAGTCAAAATATTGTTTAGTCATGACTCCCAACCCTCTTTCATAGTGGAAAACGAGCTTTACTTGTCCCAAATTATAATTGTCGTCCTTCTATTTTATAATTCATTTTAGATTCTCACATCCATTTGCTCTATTTTTGATAATTTAATACTTTACATGGGCACACCCAATAAGTAACAAACACATACATATTTGTTAAATATTGGTGGGATCATTTCAGAACATTAATTTGTTTGATTTGTACATTTCACAAGTATATTTCCTTTTTGTTAATCCTAAAATTGGCTTTGCTTGCTCTTCTTAAAACCCTTACCTTAATTTTAGTTTGGCATCACTCTTGAGCCTTTGCTGACATTTCTTGCTTTCATTTTCAATAGATTTCTAATTGTTTATGTTTCAAATTGATGAATTACAGTGTGGAATACAATGTCTCCTATGTGTATAATGCTATATATGCTTATTTTGACAGAGAAAACATTGCTTTAAGGGTCTTGCTAAGTAACCCTCAACCCAAAGTCATCCTAGCTTCCTTTTATTTTTTTTTCCTTTTAATCTACCCTTGTCTTATTTGTCTATGATGATTAAACTATTGGTTACAAAAAGGTTCTTCAAGATTTTAAGTATAGAGGAAAGACAGCATGCGAAGTGGAATATCAGCCCTTTGCCAAACTCAATCACTTCTCTTGCATATATCAAATTTCACATTTCAAACTTGTTAATAACCTATTTGTTTCCTTCATTTTCCTTTCATTTTGTTTTTCATTTTCATAACACAACTTTACATGATAATCAAAATAAAAGAGGTGGAAAAGTTAAGCTATTATATATGCTAATGCAAGTGTCTGAGTTCGAACATATGAAAAAGGGAACTGCATTACGTGGTAAGTTTAATAAGTCACATAATTTTTGGTTTAAAAAAATGAATATTGGTGTTTGGAGCCATGTTGAACGTTTGTATGTAAGTTTTAGTTGGGCATGTCAAGCCCCGAATCCGAGCACCCGAGAAGTGAGTGTAAAACATACAAAACATGAATAATCGGGTCACAATATCAGAGCAAACACAACGGTCACGTAGTTAGACCCACAATCTATCGTATAAATAACAACGACAAACTTACTACCATCGTTTAAATAAAATTTACATCACTAGACCTTATGGTCTTTACATTTCCCAAAATTAAAATAAATAACATTTCCTTACAACTTGAAAT
>JAVXUM010000001.1:39831594-39842755 GCA_035590655.1 Pouteria glomerata
TAACTTCAGGGCCCTTAGGGAATAGTCGAGGTGCGCGCAAGCTGGCCCGGACACCCTGAGTTATCAAAAAAAAAAAGTAAAGATGAGGCTTTTATTGTTAAGAAAATAGGTGGAATAATTTCTGTAAAACTTTTACCTACTGAAGAGATGATTAATGTTATTAGCACTTATGCCCCCTGGTGAGACTGGATAAAGCAACAAAATAATACTTTTGGGAAGATATGGATGGACTTATTTAAGAGATTTCAAACGGAAAAAATTTTCATAGGTGGAGATTTGAATGGGCATACAAGGAGAAACAGTGGAAGAGGGCGCATAGGGATTATGGATTTGGAGATGGAAACGAGCGCGGTGAATCAATTTGGAGTTTGCTACGATATACAAGTTAATATCACAAGTACTTGTTTTAAAAAAAGAGATGCTAACTTAATAATATTTGAAAATGGACATTGTAGTCATCAAATAGATTTTTTTCTTTGTTAAAAAGGTTAATCGTGGTTCATGTAAAGATTGTGAAATAATGTCCGGTGAGATTGTAACTACGTAGTATAAATTAGTAGTACTAAATGTTCATGCACTTTCAAAAATTACGTGGTAGAACTTAGAAGGAGAAAACAAGTGGCTTTCAAAGATAAAATTCTCTAGGAAAGAACATGGAATCTAGATAATGACGTAAATATCATGTTGAACAAAAAGACTAAATGTATTAATGGATTGGCTGTAGAGATATTAGGTATAAGGGAAATGGGTCATCCTCGAAGGAGATTTAATTGTGGAATGATGAGATATAAGTGGCGATTAAGTATGCAAAAGTGCTATTTAGTTTGGGCATCTTTAGTAAATAGATAATAAATTTTGTTAGTTTTGTTTATTCATTTACAAGATTTTCTTTGTGCTTAATTTTATAATTAGAGAGAATATAGCTGTTTGTGAATACTGACTGATGTTGGCATGATTCAATTCTGTAATGTTCTCTATTTATTGTAAGCCACAGGTGAGTCAAAATTGCTTGAGTATTATTTGATACTTCGATGCCTTGATGGGAAACTATACAACACTTCTTACTATAAATGGTTAGTGTGTTAGAATGCTTTTGGATTAATCAATATAGATTCTTCTTAAATATTATATTCGAAGGTTTACCCGTCTGATCTTAAAATCTCAGATGAGTTGATGAGTGAATGCTTATTATTTTTAGTAACGGAGCTTATTATATGCTAAACTATACAAAGCTACTAATGATTACAGAGTGGAGTTCATAACCTTTTCAGTAGGGCAAGCCTATGTAATTTAGTTGTGGACTTTGCAGACAAGGAGCAAAACGCTATTAAGATGGTAGGCATAAGCCTGTTCTACAAGTCAAATCTGAATCAAATTCAACAAACGAGGAAAGTGATTTGCGTCTTTTTTTTTGGCTATACTATTTTCCTCTTCTGAATTTTTGGGGATATACCCTATATTAGAGAAGTTCCCTAATTATCTCAAATATAAGAACCTTTACTCCAAGTCAATGCTTGTTTTTAGCATCTTTTATGATAATTTAGGTGACAGGCTGAACTCTGTTGAGCAAATATTATTTGATCTCATTCTTTCCAAAGATGGTAGAATCTAGCTAGCTAGGATAGCTTTCTGTTGGTTTGATGTAACATTATTCTTAGAATCTTCGCTAAGGATACACTTCTTATGAGTTACAGTGAATGTACCATTATTGCGGCCACACCGGGGGTGTGGGGGATACAAAACACTGAGAAGAGGGAAGAGGGTGGTGAGTCGAGTCAGTGTTAGGAATGGAAGAGAAGAGATGATATCTTTCATGGAGAGAGAAAATTATCATTAATGGAATCAGATATTAAACTAGTGAATATACTTTTCACAGTTTATTGGTTCAATTAGGGTCTCTTAACAATGCATGGAGGTCTACTAGGGATGTTTCCAGTCTCAAAAAAATATAAATGTATTATATTTATTATTTATAAACTTTATTATATTATGTATTATATTTTCTGATATTATTTACGAAAGCATTCAATGGGGGAATGTACCGTATTTAACAAAAATGTATAGGTTCAATTCTTGTAGACTTTTATTTTTAAAATTTCGAGTTAATGTTATTTTTTTAAAATTTGAGTCAATGTTAATTTTGTAATTACTAGGGGTATTTTGGTAATTTCACCCTCAATATCGAAGGGAGTCAGTTGCCTCCTCTTGCCTCAAGGTGGATCCGCCGGTGGCTTTAATATTTTTTAGGGTCTTTTCTGATAGCATTCCTGTTATTTAATCTTTCCATATTTATGCAGAATAGTATAATGCTGTCACGATTCATCTGATGAGGAATTCCATAGATGACATTCATAAAATCAAGTCACTTCCATGCAACCTAAGAAGCATAACTGTAGGCACTAGATATGATATGACATGAACACACTAACTCGACAATTTAAAAAAGAAAAGAAAAACAGGACATGGCTAAAGATGTAGTTTAATATAATATTATTACGTGTGTGTATGTGTGTGGGGGTGTGACCACGAGATAGATAAATTGAGCAATTAATGAAAATATTGAAACTTCATTATTTTTTGCATTCCTAATAGTTTACACTTTCTTTTGCATTCATGTTTGTTGTTGTAACGACGACTTTTCAGTCAATTGGCAATTGACAAATTTTAGTTGCATTCTATTATTTTGTCCTCCTTTTACTCAATAGATTGTAGAAAAAGAAAACTTTAGATACCTTGGATTTATGATTCAGCAGAATGGAGAGATTGATATTGATGTAAGTCATAGGATTTAGGCCGGGTGGACCAAATAAGAGAGTGTTTCGGGTGTCTTGTGTGATCGAAAAGTTCCCCTCAAGGTTAAAGGAAAGTATTATAAAGTGACAGTAAGACCAGCGTTGTTATATGGATCAGAGTGTTGGGTAATAGAGCATAATCATGTTCAGAAGATGACAGTTGCAGAAATGAGAATGCTAAGGTGAATGTGCGGGATCACTAGGAGAGATAGGATTAGAAACGAGGAGATTAGAGGCAAAGTAAGAATAGCACCGATTGAAGATAAAACGAGAGAAAATCGATTAAGGTAGTTTGGTCATGTTAAAAGGCGTCTAACGGAGGCATCTGTTAAAAGGTGTGAAAGTATGGAGATTGATGTGAGTAGGAGAGGGAGAGGGAGACTTAAGAGTAGTTAGAAAGTTACTATTAAACATGACTCGGTCTACATGGATTTAACGGAGGATATGACCCTTTATCAATTTGATTGGCGTCGTCAAATCCATGTAGCCGAGCCCACTTAGTGGGAAAAAGCTTAGTTTGATTTAGTTTCGTTTGGTTTTGTTTCTGTCTCTGTTTTTTTAATTTGCCTTTGTTTTCTTTGGCCAATCTACATAGCGTGATGTGATTATCTATTGGGATTGGTTAACTTGTCTTGTTACCTATTTCTAGTGATCCCTGCTCCTTTTCATGAAACTTCTGATGCACTGTCCAAATTTATCTTATCCTTCATTTTAATGTGTATCATATCACAGGCCAAGTCATTGACGATGGAGATTTTCAGATGTCTTGAGTATGGGTTGGTTAACTTCTTAAAGAATTTTAACAGTTGGTGTGAATATTGGCTTGTGAATTGCAAATAAAGTGGCATAGAATAATTTGATTCCTTTCCCGGTGAATATCCTGGAACATTGAGAAAAACACCTGGAATAAAAGTGACATAGAATAATTCATGCTTTGTGATTACTAGTCAGGTTGTTGAATGTACCATATTGGGACTCTTTTTTTGAATGATTGGAGGCTGAAACCTTGAGGGAAAATATGGGTTTTTTTTTTTGTGGGGGGGGGGGGGGAGGATTGAGAGTTGAATGCGAATAAAGGCCTAGGTGGGGAGTATTTACTGCTTATGAATTGGCTATCCCCTCATCTTTGAATTTGATTTAAGCATTGTGAAAGGTGGCTTTAAAAGATCATTCACCTTCTGTATGCCGTTGGTTTCTGGTGCTACATTCCTCGTATATTTCAGCAACATCATATTTATTGCTTTTGTTGATGGTACTGATATGTAAATTAAAGCTTTTAATTCAGAGGAGACATTCATTCGACGGCTGCTTTTGCAGGTCATGATTTTGACAGACAATATCCAGCTTATATTGGAAGCCGTGCGCACTTCAAATGTATTAGAAGTGCAGGTATATTTTATTCCCTTTGGAGGATTAAATTACCTAGTTCAATGTTTTTTCATTAGTTTGGTGCTTTCATGCGAATTTGTACGTGTTACGTTGGGTTGCTGTGTAATAACTCCTATTCTCTCAGCTTACTTACCGGAGGTTAATAATTTTGTAATTTAATGACATTTGTTTCTTTTGATTATCATTTTTCTTTAGGGGCATCTGTTAGTCTGTCAGACATTGAGACATCATGGATGTGAACATTGCAAAATTTGTTGCTTTCATATGAGGATGTTTCTCTTCTCATTCCTTCAACTAAGAATCTTTGGAAACAAAGATCATCTGATTCCCAACATGCTCATTTGCAGGGTGATAAAGTAAGAAGGCGTAATGATTGGAAGAGATGGATTATGCCTCCTTCAGTTCAGTTTCCTACTGTCTCGAGCCCTCAATCAATAGGAAGATCCAGTCGCGATATGCTTCCAACCAACATCCAGAGTCTCTCACTAGAGGAGAAGGCAAACAAACAAGGCCAGGCTGAGACATCCCTAAGTAGATCATTGTCTGGTGATTTGAATAGCCATTCCCAACCATCCGGAGGTCTGGGGACAGGACAGGTCACCGTTGAAGCTGGTTCTGAACGTGCTATTTCAGCAAGAAGTTCAAGTAAATGAAAATTGTGCTATTGCATGTGTGCTATCGTGATGAGTTTCTGGAGGGATTTTGGGGTGGCTGGTTGGTGCTTAATGACAGCAAATGTCTTGGATATTTTTTTTGGTTGGGGGGTGGGGTTAATTGTCTTGGCCTTGTCATGGGGTGTGATGAAACATGATGTCTAGTGGGGTAAATAGACCCCAAAAAAAAAAAAAAAAAAAAAAAAACACAAAAAAAAAAAAAAAACAGAAACAAAAACAAAATTGGAAGTAAAAGTTAAAAAGAGCAAAAACTTGTTAAAAAAAAAAAAAGAGACAAAACCATAGGAGGGGAAAAAACTAGGGCTGTTATGACTAAGATAGTGGTAGCATGAGTTTGTTGGTATGTATCTGTGATTTTGGTGAGAACCATTGATATCTTTTGTTTCGTGGCTATTCATTGCGACTTGGAGATACCTTGAGGGAAATTTTGATTATACTTCCCCTTTCCTGCCCCTCAGCTGTTATTTTTTTCAATATCTTTGGGGTCAGAATACCTCCTCCCTTCATTGGAGGCATCCATCTGAAAATGGGTGATTGAAGTTGGCAGTTTTGGGTTTTTGGTTCGAGGTGGAAGAACCGGTCTTTGGTGGATACTGCTGATGCTCATGCTGCTATTATTGTTATGCTGCTATTGCTTGCATAATTATCTATTTTTGTTTTGGTTTTCAATGGTCACATTATATTTAAGGTTAACATTCATGTGTATACCTTTTTCAAGAACCCTTTGGAGACTTCTTAAACTGCGTAGTTGGGTCGACTGCTTTGAAGCATCTATTGGGACAGGATTTATTGATTTTCTTGGTTGGAAACTTGGAGCTTTTTTTGAAACTTGATGTGCTTTAAATGTTGGTTGCCTGATTTTTTATGTGATTCATTGGCTTTATAAATGAGCTATAGGGGTGTGAGCTTTGGTGGCTGTCATATTCCTCACTGAAATGGTGATAATAGTCTTCACCCTGGATGCGTTGATACCTGTTGATTGTGGTACCTCCTTGTTTATTACATTTTATTTTGTGCTTGAGTTTTGTTCATTCGCTAAAATTAGTCTCAAGAATGTGACAGTAAAGAGATTTTGATCTGGGTTGATCCTGGTTAGTTATTTGGCTAATCTGACATGGATTCTTACATGGTTGTTGGGGCTTACTTTTGGCGTTGTATAGGAGTCATGATTACTGCAATTTTTGTTTTAATCAGTAAAGATTTTGGGCCTGTGACTAGTGAGATATATATGGCTACAACATGGATGGCAAAATTTTGGTCAGCAAGAATCGATCCAATTGGTTGTTTGAATTCACTTAGTTATCTACGAAGGTTTGGAGTGTCCTAAACTTGGCTTGAGGTGCGCGGTGAATTGTGGCAATTTCATTTGATTTTGACATTTGAATTTAGGTTGTAAAGCATTTCAAAATATTTTTGGTCTAGTCTATTTTTCTAGACGGTTACCGTCAAGTAGCCCGAGTTTAGTAGTTTCAGTTTTTTTCAACGCCATGTTTGGATCATGGATTTATGGAAGGAAAGGAGAAGTGAAGCAAAATGATAGGAATACAAAATGGAATGAGAAAGTCAAATTTATTTGATATTTTCTTGTAAGGTTAGAAAAATGAGACTAAAATGAGTGGATAGATAACATTAACAAAGTATAATAAAAAAATTTCATGAATTATTAATTTTATTTTTCCTACTTTTTTTTTTTCTTCCACAAATTCATCTTCTAAACGTGCCGTAAATGTGCCTTCTTTTTCTTGGGTTTCGCTTGGGAACTTGTAGCTGGTAGTTTTGTTACTAGTTTTTGAGCCTTTTTTTTTTTTTTTTAAGTGATCATAAATATCTTTTTACATTTTAATTTTTTTTTAAACATTTTAGGGTAAAAATGTTAAATAAATAAAAAATTAAAATGTTAGTTATTAAAAAGTTAATTTTTTTTCATCTT
This sequence comes from Pouteria glomerata, assembly GCA_035590655.1. Lineage (NCBI taxonomy): Eukaryota > Viridiplantae > Streptophyta > Magnoliopsida > Ericales > Sapotaceae > Pouteria > Pouteria glomerata. The sequence continues at coordinate 39,838,380 of JAVXUM010000001.1, forward strand.
TTTAATTTTTTTTTTCAAACATAAAAAAAAAAATTAACTTTTTAGTAGTTTGTTAGTAGTCAATTAAAAAAAAAAAAAAAGATAATTTTATTACTTTCAAATCAAGCCTTAGAATGATTCCTTAATCTACGTGAATATGCTAGGATCCAGCTACAACGTCCCCTATCTCTCTCTCTCTCTCTCTTCACAATCCGAAGTTTTATTTGATTTCTTGTTAAGCTATTAGTGGCTGATGGGGAAGATATGTGAGCTTGGTAGCTTACATTAGGGTCACTGAACTACACTTTGAGGAACACATTCCCACACAGAAACAGCCATGATAGGTTCTTCTTTATCTTGGAATTGTGTAATTTTTGGTTTGAGATTGGTGGGTGTTCCAATTAGGAGAAGTGCGTATGGGCAATGTTAGGGTGATCAAATTTATTCTAGGTGTAAAATTGTAAATAATAAAGACAACGTCATTCGAGATGATGATTAATCATAATGGAATAAAACAAGAAAATCATCCCCCATTGCTATGTTCGTTCGACGGATTAACCGCAAGGAATTGGATATATTATATTGGCAACTTTTGAATTGCTAATCCTCGATTTGTAGGAATTCACTCTCCTCAAAATTGCATAGATTTTTAAATTATCTTATTTTATGTTTCACCAATTAGATGCTGATGATGATCAATTTTTGTTTGTACACTGTAAGTTTTTTTGACAAATATTGATCGTTTTGGGTTTGGTTAACTATTTCTTAGGAGTTCACTAATCCTTATACTGTCCCCACTAGAGCATACTTAATTCTAAAATTTTCATTAAATCCAGTGCCTACATGACTTTAAAACGCATCGTGGTAGGAGAGAGAGTTAGAGGTATTTTATAAACTATTTCAGTTTTCGACTTCTTTTAGATGTAAGACACTTTTGGAATCATCAGTGTCCCCGATTGAGGATTGAGGGATAAAGAACGACTAGCACGTGACTTCTTCGATTCTTACAAACGGTGCTAATTGATGATGATTAATTTTCATTCACACACCATAAGCTCTCTTAGCAGATATTATCCATTTTAGGTTTAGTTAGCTGTTTCCTAGAGAATCATCTTAGTACTGCTTCCACTAAAGTACGATTAACCCTGAAATTTTCATTGAATCTAGTGCCCACAATGTTTTAAAACGCATGGTGCCAGGGAAGAGAGCTAAAGGTATTTTATAAAGCATCTCAGTTCTTGACTCTTTTCCAATGTGAGACACTTGTGGTATCATCAGTACCCCTAGTTAAGAACTGAGAGATTAGGAATGACTGGCATGTGACTCCTTTAATTCCTACATATGGCGCCAACTGATGATGATCAATTTGTGGCCATACACTGTAAGCTTTTTTGCCAAATATTGTCCATTTTGGGCTTATTTAGCTGCTTCTCAGGGGTCATCCATTTTGGTACTGTTCCCACTAAAGCATGCTTAACCTTAAAATTTTCATTGAATTCAGTATCTGCACGGTTTTAAAACGCGTCGTGCTAAGGGTAAGAGATAGAGGTATTTTATAAATTATCACAGTTCTCGACTTCTTTCTAATGTAAGACACTTGTGGTATCATTAGATGCTAAAAAATTAATGTCACACCCCTAACTTAATTGTTCGGGACGAATGGCATAGGAATATGAGATTTAACAAAATCGAATTAAAACCTGTGCCAAGATCATATCTTAATGCAAAAATAACAATACGAGCATTTAAAACCAAACCTCATTCCTATATCAAACAAAGAAAGCAACGTCATAAGCATACACATGGTTATAACCCAGTGACATTATCCAAGGCTTACACGGCCCGAACAAATATCCATATCTGGCCACACAATAGGCCACAAAATTTATAACACCAATAATCAAATTCTCAATTAAGGGAAACAAACATAAATATTATCACCCGCATTAAAGACCAGACTTTAGCTACTCACGCCTAAGCTGTCTATATATCCCACCTTGGGAATCAAGTCACCGTAGTTCTTAACTTTTATCTAGTTTTTACGACTAATACATTATCAATAAATCAAACATTAGTATAATTATGAATAACCATCTTAATATCTTAATATGTAACAATTATTCATGCAAACTCATGCAATGAATATGATAGAATATAATGCCTGTGCATGTTCTCAAATCTCTATCTACTCTAATCTTATCCTAGGACGGGTGACACTTAGCTAAGTACGCGAGGTCACTAACTGCTTTATTTTTAACGTTTAAGGCAAACGTATATATCTCAATATAAATATATTATGTGAGGAACCGTGTTACACTCCCATGGGTGTAAGACTCAGGAGAACCGTGTTACACCCCCTAGCCCTTTTACTAAAGAACCATGTTACACCTTTAGTCAGGCATTTGCTTAACTCAAATAGGGTATGACTCATGTTATACCCCCTGCCCTTCTGCTAGGGAACCGTGTTACACTCCTAGTTAGACATCGGCTTATCTCAAGCAGACATATCAACATAATAACCAATTAATTCCAATATTAACGTCACAACTCTACATGACTAAATTCTAGTTATATATATATACTGGAGATCATCTGCTACTCATAAAATCTAATTTCCTCATTTTTATAGAAATCACGGATCTTGTCAATATATATAACCTGTGCTTCAGCGCGTCACTTCATAACATGGCACTCTCGGCCAATCATTACACATCAATCCAACTGGATGAAACAATTCTAACCCCAATACACATGATATGCTCAACCACGTATTTAAATATTTACTCAATATAAAAACACATTCACATCGATCTCAAGAATGAATTGGAACCCATTTTATCCTTAGAAAATATTAAATAACAAGTTAGGGAGTCAACATGCATTCAAGGATCAAAAGAAGCAAAATTGTCCATTTTAGCTCTTGGCGGTCCGAACACCCCTTTTGGCCGGTCCAGACCACAGCCTGGTCTGGACACCCCATCGGGTGATCCGGACCACAACAACTCTAACCCAGTTTTTGGTTTGTTTTAAGCTTAATTTGACCCCCAATTCACCTAATCAAAACTCCATTTCAACAATTACTCACGTAGAAACATTTAAACATCTCAACCATACGTTTCTACAATTTTTAATCAAGGAAAAACTCAAGAACATGTAAAATCTTCAAGCATATATGCATATATATATATATACACACATATAAATCTCTTCATTTCATCGAATTACGCATATATATATATCAAAATGATACTAACAACGTCTAGAACTCAAATATTGGTCCTACTTACCTCGAATCCAAAGAGAAATAGAGAAAAATGAAAAAATTCGATTTGAGCTCTGAACTTCAAATCTTGATTTCTCCCACCTCGAGCTGAATCACGAGAAACGAACCACACCATGTTGATCACGACGTCTAGATTTACCTCGATCTACCAATCTTATCCCCCAAAATTCACTCTCTCTCTTCTTCATTTTCTCTCTCCTTTCTCCTTTCATCTAGTAAACCCATGGCCAGCCAAAACAAAAGAAAAAAAGAAAAATAAAAGAGAAGAAAAAGGGAAAAAGAAAAAAAAAAAGAAAAAGAAGAGGAACAAAAGACTGGGCTCTTAGCCCAGTTTGTCTAACCCACTATCACCTCAGCCCAGGAAAAAAAATGAATAAATCCACCTAAACTCGATTTGAATAATTTATTAGTCTAAAATAATACATAAATAACCAAAATCAAATATTGGGTGTTACAATTAACCCTTCAAAAAATTTAATTTCAAATTATATCCGGTTTCATATTTTTTATTTTGTGAAATTATTTATTATCTGAATTTTATTTCTCGAATTAAGCTTAGTCATTTAGTTGCGTAAAAACAACTATAAATGGAACCGTTGGTTTATCCCTCAACCGGCATTTTCTTATTCTCTTCCTAACTAGGAAATACAGAGTGATCATGGGGCCGATATTGCCTTTTGATGTCAGTCTCTCAACAGTTTTTAGACGATTCATAGAAAAATAAGTTTAAATTCTTGGCGTGGGTCAATGAAAAATTCTGGACATCGAATATTTAAATTTATTTTTATGTGAGCCATTCAATCTTAATTGGATGGCCCACACTTGATGTCATAGGGATAACATCTCTTCTCTTCCGCGGTTTAAAAAAAAGAAAAAAAAAAAAAAACCCACAAAGTAAAGGCATTTATGCAACTGTTAACATGAATATGGGACTGGAAGTGGCCAAACGGTCGTGGAAAAGAGGCTATTGATGCATAACATGAAAAGCATATGTTTGCAAATTGTGTTGCTTCATTGCGGGTTTAAAATTGATGGATGGATCCTCTGCTTGCTCCCACCCATTAATTCCTCCTACTTAAAAGTTGGTCCGCTGGGGGGGGGGGGGGGAGAAAGG
>JAVXUM010000001.1:39842765-39853514 GCA_035590655.1 Pouteria glomerata
GCCCCAGGAAGGGAGAGTGGGGCCACTTTCTTGGTCTCTAGTGTTTAGGAAACTCACTCACTTCTCCTTTGAAAGAGCTCTGAACAATTGTAGTACAGCATCTAGATAGTTCTCTCACCACTCTTCCCCTTTTCCTATTTTTTTCTGGGACAGCCTGAAAACTGACGAAGATCACATAAGAGCATAAAATAATTTTCCTATTGCCAGAGTCTCTGTGTGTGTGTGTGTGTGACGGAACAGAACAGATAGTAGTGAGTGTGTATTTGACTTATCAAATTCTGGTTTCCCCGGAAATTCGAAGTGGTGGGCTAAGTCGAAGAGTCTCGATCAAGTCAAGTACCCATTAGAGGGCCGTATACTCTTGCCGGGTCCTTACTACAACGGTGAAAACTCATTTTTTATTAAATAATTTTCATTGGTACTACCGGTCCTTTTTAGTTGCTAAAAAAATCTTTAATTTTTATAGTAATTTTTAATTTTTATTTTTTTGCTCGTTTGGTTGGTTGTAAATTTTTTTTTTTTTTTTTTTTTTTTTTTCAAATTTCTTCTACTTGTAGCCTAACAACGTTTTTACATAAAAAAAAATTAGTAATGTCACCAAAAGTTGCTAAAGCTCACTTCTGATTAAATAATTTTCGGTTGATATTATGGCCCTATGTAGTTGCTCAAAAATCTTTAATTTTTGGTAATTTTTATTTTTTCCTCTTTGGTTAGTTGTATATTTTTTTCAACTTCTAGCTTTAGAAATTTTTTTTTCATAAAAAATTACTAATATTATCAAAAGTTAGTGACAGTTTCTAATTTTTATTAAACTCATAAAAAATTTCAACCGTTAAAAGTTGTCTAAAGTTAAAAAAATTTGGACAACCAAATGAGCCTTCCAAATAGATTGGGATTTGATGCCTAGCCTTGAAGGCCTCCATATCCTCCAATTTCCTAAGGGCATTTAGAAACTTCCCCGTTTCAAGAAAAATGAAAAAGATGAAATAATCAAAGTTGACACTAGCCCAAGCTACCATACGGTGGAACGGGATCTAGTTGGACACAGAAGAAGTTCAAATAGGGTAACACAGGAAGAAGTCTAAAACACAAGATACTTAAGGAAGCTTTAAGAGTTAAAGGACGTGAAAGACCTCCATGAATGTAGAAAGTATGTATTTATAAAGAGAGAAGATGAATGGGCAAAAGGTGAGGGGCCGACACACAACATTTATAGTGAAAAAACCCTTAGCATTGTGCCTAACATAACGCGTGCCTAGTGCTAGCTCCTGTGTTAGTGGCAATTGAACTGGTCTATCTATGGCTCACTGACACCCTCAACCATCATATTTCCCAGTAGGGATAGCTTATGATGACAAGACCTATACAAGCATAGGACCGGGGGTGCGTCCGGTGCACCGCACAGCCCCCCTTCCCTACAAGCATAATGTCAGATGCATTGTGCCGACTAGAATATGCGTTGCCTGAGCATACTTAGGATACTATTCTAAGTTCCCATACATGTACCAAATATGCCACACGTATAAGAGCTGAGGGGGCAATTGGAGGTGGTGCTCGGACACGTGCCAGGCATCTGAGATCAGGCTTGCACACGTGGCGCACTTTAAAAATGAGACATATGACCGCTGTCAAGACTGCCACCTCTTGCACCGCATTGGCCAAAGGGTACGACAAATACACCTGCCCCTGCTACACATTATGACTCTAGCTACCCCTGCTTCAATTATTCAATGCAGCTCTAATCACGATTGCTCTGTGACCCTTGACATCTGAGTAAGACCATCCTCCAAACGAGGACGACACATGCCTAAGAACCTATAAATATATGAGGAGCGGATAAGAAAGGTAAGCACTATCCACCATACAAAAACTTTACCAAAATTACTTCGAAACTCTCAATTTTTTATACATATTCTAACCTAACCATCAAAGGGGTGTTAATTCGATTCGAGTGAGGAATCAAGAAGTCTAAGATACTAACACTACCAGATCATCATCTGACCGCGTTATTGGTACCTTTTCAGCTGGTCAGACACATTAGCAGAAGAACTTATTAGATTTTTGACACTCCAACCTGAAACTCTCATTGGTTTATTGTAACCCTTAACTGATGGATAAATTGAGGAGATGTATGTTACCTCTCACGCACATCTCGTTTCAGTCAAGAATCAGACCATGTTGTTTCTGTGGGAACCATACCCACGAGTCACTCGGGCTAACCCCAAGGGCTGTTTCTATAGATTTATTAAATACCTCAAAATTCATGTACAAGTGTTTTGGTTCAATTTTTTGAACATTCTAATCTGATTTGGAGGTTCTTATGAATTTATAAAATCTTAGATAATAATACCCTTGCTAAAATATTAAAATCCAAACTTGACTTTTGTTAACAAAATTTTATTACCCATATTCGTAATTCCATATTACTGAAATCTTATTACTTTTTGTGATTAGTGAGAATGGATAATGTACCAAAATACTTGTTTATTAAATTATTTGTCGTATAATACGCTCCTCATCTGTGTTGATAATATTTTTTTCAAAAAATAAAAGAGTGATATCTGTTTATGAAGCATAAGACCCTATCAATAAATAATAAACTAGTTTAGATATTAATTTTATTTACAAAATTTATTTATAATAATGTATGAATATTCTTAACTAAAAAATATTACTTCTTAATTAGTTATTTAATGATTTTTTAAATTATATTAACCAAACAAGAGAGGCAAATTGAGACAATTCATAGTTAAAGAATGTAAATGTAATTTTTTTTTTAAGAGAATTAACTGATATGGAACCATAAACTTATAGTTCAGGGCCATCTCTATCCAATTCACATTTTGATTGACGAGTATAAACTTTCAAATTTCTACAAAATGAATTATCTCATATCCTTCAAAATGAATTTCATATCTGATGAAATTTCAACCAAATTTCTAAAAATGAACTTTCAAATTCTAACAGGTGTAAATTTCGTCGTAATCCTACCCCTTTTATGTTTGATGTTTACTTTTACTTTTATTTTATTTTTACAATCATTTAAGGAATTATTACTCTCCAAAAATAAAAAAATACTAAAAAAGATAATGAAATTTGAGGGGTTCATATTTCTAAAATAATAAAAAAAAATGGTAAATTGTGTCGCGAAATTCATTCTCATACAGTAATCTTTTTCACACAAATATTGTGTTAAAAAAATTATTAAAATAATCTTCTCAGAACCATGTGAATAACTCGCACACAAATTTCATTCACATACACAACCAGGTTGAATAACTCATGAACTTCTTAAAAGGATGATTTTGGTTTCATATTCTTAAAGCATGCCAATCTCCAGCGATATGACTACTTTTATTCCATATGCCAGCAAGAATAGAGTTCCTCCGGTTGATTAGTGAAGTGTAGTCCTATAAGCCCACGGCACGGTCGACAATTCCTTTACCCAGTGTTCTCTAATTTGTTCCAAATGCTTCTTGATACCATTCAACATAGTCTCGTTGGAGACGTCGGCCTAGCCGTTGCTATGGGGGTATGCCGGTGTGAAATAGTGGTTGTGAATCTCAAGATCCGAGCAGAACTCCCTAAATGCATTACTGTTGAATTGTGTGCTGTTGTTAAAAATTAGGCTCTATAAGACCCCATACCTAGTGACGATGCTTTTTCATACAAACCTCCTAATGTCAGAGTCTTTGACGATGCTAAGTAGTTCAGTTTCAATCCACTTTGTGAAATAGTCTATTACCACAAGAAACCATCATTAACCTCTAGGGGTTGTTGGTAGTAGCCTAACTATGTTTAGTCTCCATTGGGTGAAATGTCACAGGCTAGTCAAGAGGGTCATATCCTAAGCGAGCTGATAAGGGATTAGAGCAAACCTCTAGTATTTGTCGCACTTTGTGAAATACTGGATAGCACATTTTTGCATGTGGAGCCACTAGTACCCTTGTGACATTGTTCGGGTGGCCATGGATCGTTCTCTAACGTGTACTCTGCAACTACCTTCGTATAATTCTTTTAACAAGTCCTATACTCAGTCGGCGTGAAAGTAGGGCAAGTATGGACCACTGAATGATTTTTTTTTACAATTGCTGGTCAGAAGACAATTGAAATCTTGACACTTTGCCTCTGATCTTGACAACCTCCTTTATGTCTTGAGGTAACATGTCATTTTTCAAGTAGTGAATGATCGGGTCCATCCAGCTTGGTGCGAGAGAATTCACTATATGCTATGTTCATGTTTCTGTATGCTAGGGTAGAATAGCTTTGCCACCATGATGTTCCTCATCTCATTGAGTTACTCAACTGCACCCAAAGTAGCTTGGGCATCTGTTTAGTTATTCTCCTTTCTCTCGATCAGCATGAGCTCTATTGCTTCAAACATTCCCATCAATGCCCGGGCTAACTAAAAATATTTCGCCATGTTCTTTGAATGGACCTCATAGTCTCCGTTTAATTGACTGACGACCAGTTTTGAGTCTAAGGTTATAAGAACTCTCCGAGTGTGTTGTCTGAGGGCCAATTGTAGGTCGATCAACAATGCCTTATATTCAGTCTCGTTATTGGTTACCTGGAATCTGACCCCCATAACGTGTTCGTACACATGACCTTCTGATGAAATCAAAACTACGCCAGCTCTTGAACCTTCTCTTATTACAGCCTCGTCCACTTGGATTTTCCAAGTTCCTTCATTGGTCGGTGCCAAGTAGAGAAATGAACTTGACCACAAAATCTGCCAACACCTATCCCTTAATGGTTATCCTTCATGTAAAGTTGATATCATATGCTCCGAGCTCAATTGCCCACTCTGCTACTCTTTTGAGAGATTGAATTTCCTTAGTATAGATTTGAGCGGATACTTAGTCATCACCATAACTGGGTAAATAAGGAAATAGTGTGATAGTTTCTTTGAATCAACGACCAATGCCAAGACCAACTTCTTAATGGCAATGTACTTTTGCTAAGCCTCGACCTTCGTCTTGCTGACATAATATATCGGTCACTGCACCTTCTTTTCCTCCCTTAATAGGACTACGCTGACAGAGTGTTCGAACACAGTGAGACATAGGTACAACACTTTTCTTTATCATAAGGTTGACAGCAGAGAAGATGAGGCTAGATAGGTCATCAACTTTGCAAACACCCAACCACACTCTTCATCTTAATTCAAGCTTTCCCTTCAACACCTAAAGAAAGGTCTGTACCGATCAAAGGCTCTACTAATAAATCAGTTCAAAGCCATCGCCACCCCTGTCAAGTGTTGAACTTTCATCACCTTGGTCAATTGGTGTAGCTTTTGTATGGAGGTATTTTGATTTGAGTCAATTTTCTTGTTATAGGTGTCCGAGGAACTTTCTGAATCCCATCCCAAAAGCACATTTGGCCACATTTAATCACAGACCCGATTCCTTAAAGATTCTAAATACTTCCCTTAGGTTGGTAAGATGGTCAGTTTTCATTTTGCTTTTGATAACCATATCATTGATATAACTTCTATCATTCTTCCAATCTAGAGACTAAATATTTTTGTGACTAAGCCCTGATAGGTGGCCCAAGGGTTCTTTAGTTCGAACAGCATTGTCTTATAGCAATAAACTCCTTGAGATGTGATGAATGCCGTCTTCTTTTAATTGGGCTTGAACATGAGAATTTGATGATAGTCTCGATAGGCGTTTGAGAAGCTCATCATCTTATGTTCGGGCATAACGTCAATGACCTGATTGATCTTTGGAAGAGAAAAAAGATCTTTTGGGCTTGCTTTGTTGAGGTTGATGAAGTCAGCGTTGAGTTTCCACTTGCATTCTCTTTTTCACTACAACTACATTGGAGAGCCATTCTGGATAATTCACTTTTTAGATTACATCGGCTTTTAATAGTTTCTCGACCTCTTTAATCATAGCCTCTGTATGCGTAGGTGTTGACTATCTTCCTTTCTAAATCACCAACTTCATGGCCGGCTTTACATTGAGCTTGTAACACATCACCTTGAGGCAAGTCCCTGGCATCTTGTATAGGGTCCAGGCAAACACGTTCAAATTCTACTTTAGTAGCATGATCAGCTTCTGCCTTATTTGGCGTGGTAAGTTTTTCCTGATTAAGAAAAACCTCTTTGGGTTAGAGTTATGAGTAGGGATAGACTCCAAGTCCTTGACCGCTTTCTCTTATAGCTCTCTCACCACATCTTTAAGAGTCAGAGCATCTTTTGCGCCGACCACCGACTTGACTTTGTTGTGAATAATTTTTGCCCCAATGGCGATTGAAAAGCACTTCTTGGAGATGACTTGATCCCCTTTGAGTGAGAACACCCATTGAAAAGTTGGGAACTTGATCAGTTGGTGGTATATAGATGGAATAACCTATATCTTGTATAGCCAGGGATGTCCTATTATGGTACTGTATAAAGATGGGACATATACCACCAGGAATTCAATTTGTAGCTCCACGGGTCTAGCTCAGATAGGGATTATAACTCTCCCGAAGGGCCAGACTAGTGCAAAACTAAATCCAATTAGGGAATAATGGGCAGGAGTAAGGTTAGTTTGTATAAGCCCTGCTCCTTAAAGAGCCCATGGTACATCACCTATGTGGAGTTGTCATGGCCTACAAAGATACGACGTACCTTGTAGTCGCCGACCTTTAGAGTGACTACCAAAGCATTATTGTGTGGTTGTTGGACGCCTTTTAAGTCCTCATCAGTGAAAACAACTTCATGACTTGGTTCTGTTCTACTCATTTTTCGACTGTGGGTCAATGACGTACTCATATTTAATACTTTTTTGAGGTGGGCCACCTTGATGTATTCAGCTCGAGACCTAATCTCTTCTTCTTAAGATTTATAATCGAGGTGGACCACATTAATGACCTATCGACGAGGCGGTCATTACGTTCTTAGGGCGACTGTCTTTGCATGGCCGAGCAACTGTCTTCTCTTTGCTCTTTTGATCGTCAACATAATCACGTAAATGGTCGGCATGCACTAGGTCCTCCAATTGCTACTTGAGTGCTCGGCATTCTCTAGTGCGAGGCCCTTGTCTCTGTGGCAGGCACAATATAGGGATTGGTCTTTCTAGGACGGATCACCACTCATCTTTTGCAACCATACGAAATAGGACTCATCCTCGATCTTTGGCAGTAGTTCAAAAATAAGTATTTTAAAGAGCGTGTAGATAGCTTCGCACGTCTCTCTTACTCTATTCCTTAACTGACCTTTTATCGACAGCACGAATCTTTATTCTATTTTTCTCATTCTCCTTATACTTCCTGGGTGGTTCTTTTTCTGTGCTCTTAGTTTCTTCGTCTACCTTGTAGTATTTCTTGAAACAGTTCATGAAGTTGGCGAGATCATCTGCTGGCCTTTTGGTCAGGGAATGTCAGACCTTATGTCACGCCCTGGGTCCGGGGACCCGAGGTGTAAGTGGTAAACATACAAAACATGAATGAATGAGGTAAAAGCATCAGAGCAATACAGCATTCACGCAATCGACCCGCAAAACCTCCCCTGTTATATGAAGGTCTAAACCTGTTATAAAGAGTACATGTGAAACATGATCTGTTAACCATCTCATGCTGCCAAGCTATTACGCAGCGGAGTCATATAATATCATTCATAATTTTATTAGATAAGGTCATTAAACCATTTAAAGGCCACGCAATCGAACCCATGATAGATAGTATGCGTAAGAAATTAAATGTAATTACATTAGGATTACAACTTAAGGCTTTATGGCCATTACATTTCCAAACTCAAAATGAAATCTAAAATTTATACATCTCATTATAAAATATACATTTCTTTTATAACATCTACATCATCAAAGTACAGCAAAAAAAAATCCAAAACGAACTAGTTCTGGAAAGTGTTATGCAATTCCCTATCTTTGCATTTGGTCATCTTTAACTATTCTGTGTTGATCCTACATAAGAATCTGTAGGAACGTGAGCACGAACAGCGTGTGCTTACGCTACTCCACAACAATATGTATGTAATGCAATATAATGTACATTTACAATATACCAAGCGAAATTCAAGGAAATAAATAAAAAGTCATGGTGCATCAAAATTCCATATATATCCATATCATGCATAATTTAAATTAAATAATTTGCAACCTCTTATCATCTTGGAATTTGCAACTTAGGTTATTCTCTATTAATGTTTCCATTTCACGTCATTCTTTTACATAATCCTCGGGGATTGGGTACTTAACAAATCGTGCTTCAAGGCCTCAGCCCAGGGGGATGATACGGCCCACCAAAGACATAACAAATCGTGCTTTAGGATTTGCGGTCTAAGGCAACGATACGCTTTAAGTACACAAATCATTTTGTAGGCTACTAACCTACTGGCATGAAAACCAACCCCGCCCAGATTCCAGGACTTTCGACCCGAGGGTATTTCAAGACCCTTCGTATTTTTCGCACCCAAACCCCGGCCAAACAATCAAATAACTATTTCATTTCTTGTCATTAAGTCCATACTATGTTAAAAAATTCTCATTTACAATACTAGTCACAACTAACACACTAGTTCATAATTTATGGCACAAATTGGGATGAAATGAGTATATAACACAACACCAATTTAACAACACCGTTTCCAACATCAATATATCAACTTAAACTCACAAAAATTCAGAATTTAATTTCTATGAAAGTGCAGAAATTTTCTTTTGTGTTGTTCACATATCACCACTTTGGCTACCCTCAATGACCAAGTAAATTAGTCAATTTTGTGCCCACCATTGGGAGCCCTTTCCTACACTTTTAAATGAAGTTTCTTCATGCAAATAAGGTCCCAAAACTGTCCTCAAAGTGTTGGAATTACAGCTTGTAAAATGGGAATTAAACTAGTTGATTTTTGGTGTTCCAAGTCGCTAAATGTGCCACTTTTTCACACAATATTGTAACATATGTTATGGAACAAATTTTAGTTGAAACCTAGGTCTTTGTATCATCAAAATCCCCTGTTTTATCCCCTGTTTCTGCCCTTTAAATTCTGAAAATACAACCCTTAACCTAAGCATACTTCTAGCCACATTTTGGTGCATAGCAAGATAATCTTTTGTCAAGGTTTCATCCAATTCATTAACTTCCCTACCCTCTCAATTTCTATACATATATAATATATGTATAGGATCTTTAAACTCTCCTAGTACACATATATACATATTAAAGGGAGTAAGAAAATCCCTACCTCAATTTAAGGCCAAAATCCTCAATAATGTTCTAAGGAACTCTAAGAGGCTTCAAGCTCTCTAATTAGGGAATTTTAGGTCTTCCTTCAACTCCTTTCTTCTTGATTTCAAGTCTTCAAATTTTCCTTCAAGAAAACCAATATTTCTTCTTTAATTCCTCTCCAACTTAAGCTTAGGTTTACTTGAATTTTCTTCCAACAATTTAAAGAAAACTTACCTTTCTTAGTTTTTCTTCTTCTATTCTTCTTTTTCTCCTCTTCTTCTTCTTCCTCTTCTTTCTATTTCTCTTCTTCTCTTTATTTTCTTTCTTCTTCCCCTTTTTCTTCTCTTTTCTCTTCAGTTCCTTCCCTATTTTCTGGTTTGGCCAAATGGTTTCTTTTCACTAAGTAAGTTGGCCGAATGGCCTTAAACACATCCGGGTAGCTTTGTCTTCCTTCTCCCAATTTTGAATTAATTTTGACCCCTATTGTCTAATACAAATCCTTCACTTGGTCTTCAATTAAAAGATTCAAATACACCTAAGCTCTTCCAATTTAATGAGTGGAGTCCACCCAATTTAATTCAAATTAACACCTAATACCCCAAAGACTCTTCTAGAACACTCAAGGAAGACCTATTCGGCCAAGCCTTATTTTCCAACCAACTTATCTTCTTTCCACCTCCTTTGGCTGGCCATGTAATGTCCATGTCACCCTTTCTTTATCTCCCATTGGTCCATGTAATTTGCTAGTCAAAACTACATGGGTTGATTAGGTCAAATTTAAGAAATTTTCTTCCACATATCAAACTTAAACACCTTTCTTTCACATAACTAATTTGAATTTTTCTCCTTCTACATGGCCGGCCTCCCCTCAATTTGTTTTCTTCCACCATGATTCAAATTACCATTTTGCCCCTAGGAATTAAAAAAATTTCCTTTCACAATTTAACTAAGCCCCTAACATTTAAAAGTCTCCAACACTTAGGATTTCTCTTCTAATTACTTAAACCAATCTAGGCAATTAAGGAATTGAAATTATCAATCTTAAACAAATGTCAAATTTATCTATTTGAGGTTCTAAACAATTTAAATTTCATCTATCTTCAGTCAAAATTTGAATACTAACAATATACCCTAACTTAGAATTAAAACATCATCATCAATACATATAAACTTCTTCACATGCATGCATTTGAAAATATAAGATATTACGTTCTCCCCTCCTTATAAAAATTTCATCCTCAAAATTTGCACACTTAACCTAAACAAGATTCAAATATTAAATCAACATATTGCTTCTTGAAACCTCAAACTTATACTCTTAAGTAACTCCTTTAGTACTATGAAACCTATAGTGCAAATAAAATTTGAAAATCTATTCCTCAATTTAACACCGAAGCCATTCCACCCCCCACTAATTATATCATATTAAAATTGTAACTTATCATAGTTTTTACATACAGGTGTAATAACTTGTAACACCCGGTATTTTTTTGGGCATATTTTTGTATTATTTTGAGTAAATAAAATATTTAAATGGAACATGCATTTGATTATTATATTTTTCCTGGGCTG
>JAVXUM010000001.1:39880471-39895395 GCA_035590655.1 Pouteria glomerata
AAAAAATTTAATAAAATAAAATGCAAGTTTTTTAAATGATAAAATAAATAAATTATGAAAGATTTTTAAAAAATAAATAAATAGATGATAAAAAGTTGACAAAAGTTTGTAAATAAATTGAAATTAAATAATTTGTTTTTTATTAAGTTATAAAATAAATTAAAGATTATTTTTATATGATTGTTAAAAACATAAATAAAAATAATATCTATTTTAGTCTTACTTATTTTAGTCTTTCAAAATATTTTTTTCTTACATAAAACCTACAAACATGAAAATCAAACTACTTATAAATTTAAATTTCTAATTGTCTCTTATTCTTATTGATTTTTCTCATCAACCCTAAATTCCAAACAGAATATCTATTTTTTTTCTCCCCAATCCTAAACTCAAAATGGAATCTCTATTTTTTTCTCACTATTCATATATAAAAGAAAATAAAACTACTGAAAATCTAACTAGGAAAATTAATAAATAAAAAATTAACTTTTAAATGTACAGATAGATTTATCAAATAAACCACAAGTATCTTTCTTTTAAAAAATGAATTTGAATTTTTTATAGTAACAAATATATAAAAAAATCTAGAATTATAAATTTTTATTATAATAAAGTAATTCATTTGCACAAGTAAATTTAAAAAAAAAAATTATAATTGCCCTCACTTGTTAAAATATATAAGAAAAAATGAAAAATTTCATTCTGTATATATTTAAAAAATAATAATTTTTATTAAGCATTTATGACATTATTATTACATCTTAAATTGAGTTTTTTGACAAGGATTTTATGTGATGAGAAAGATAGACAATTGTGTTATTTTAATTAATAAAAATGTAAAATTGACTGTAAGAAAAAATTATTTGTTAAGTACAAATAAAGTCACCGATTATTTTATTAGCATAACATAATATAGTATTGTTACTAGTATTATATTATTGTATATGTCGATGTAAATTATTATTATTATTAGATTATTATTATATTATATTATATTCTTGTGATATAAATCGATTAAAAATTGTCTGTACAAAAAAAAAAAAAAAAAAAAAAAATTTGATTAGCAAAAAATTTAAATATAAATTTATCAAACAAATGTACACAAAAAATTGTAAAAATAACTTATAAAAATAAAAATTATTAATAAAAAATTAACAGTAATGTAATGTAATTGCAACCCAAATGCATTTTGACTAAAATAAAATTATAAAAAAAAAATCTAAATGATAAAAACTATTGCATAAAAAATAAAATAAATTGTAAATAGTTCTAGGAAGACTAATATCAACCGGGTGAGCAGTCTGATCAAAATTAAATAGTTTTTAATAAAAGTATATTAAAAAAATTTATTTATAAATTTTAAATTTATTTTTATTATAAACCCGTTGAAATAAAACTAACAACTTTGATGTCATAGGTTAATATCTCCACTTTCACCGATAAATATAAATAAATATGTTATTACTACTGTGGCATGTTTTGTGTATATGCTAGAAGCGAACCGTGCCTAAAAGCACCGAGCCTTCATTCCCTGTCACCGAGCTTTCATTGACATACGGTTAAATAAATGGCATGGATTGTTATATAAATATATATATATATATATGTATATATATTTGGTAACAAAATGACTTTTTGGTGCTGCTGCAGGAAAATGACGTTTTTGATGTCTGGGCGTAAACCCAGAACCATGAGCAAGGTTACCAAAGGCTTCACGGACCCGTTCGCACAGCCGGGGATTCACTCGAGCACTTCGAGTAGTTATTTTTGAACTGAATAATTTAAATTTAATAAAAATAATTCGGTTAATTCGGACAGTTCAGTTTTGACATTATTCATTTTCAATTTTAATCTTCGATTTGATGCCCAAAAAAAAAAAAAAAAATTGACCGAAATAACCAAATTATATTAAACTATAAATAAATAATAAATAATATAAATATACTTTTGCGGAAACCGTACTTCCTTTTCAACCAGCCCGGTACTATTTTTTCCAAATTATTTCAGTTCAAATCACTGCAAAACCAAGGCTGAGTTTAAGAAGAGAGCAGTTAATTTTTTTTCTTTTTAAGCTGACTATTACGTTAGTTAAAAGTTAAATTTATTTTTAGAAAAGGAAAAATGTTAATTTTTTAGCTTTTTTTTTGATTAATTTTACATTTTTATCCTTTAAAGAAATTTAAAATACAAGAAAATAAATTAAATCATTTTAAAAAAGTCCAAAAACCTAGTAACTAAAAATTGAGCTAACGTCTTTTTTCTTAAACGCATTTTAAACCAATGTTTGGATGACCAAAAAATTAAAAAATTTAATACAAAAATAATATGTAACAAAATTTGATTGGACTAAATTCAAAAAAATTTGAAACTTTTTATAAGTTTTGATAAATTTTATCTCCTCCAAATAGGGCCTTAGGTTAAGTTTGAGAGGAAAAAAAATTAATTTTTTTTTTTTTAGCTAATTACCTTTTTTTTTGGGGGGGTGGAAGGGAAAAAACAAAAATAGCATTTAATTTGTATTTGTATTTTTTAATTTGTATTTTTATTTTTTATTTTCTATGTTTTATGTTTTTAAAAACAAGAAAAATAAAAAACTCATTTGGTTTGACAATTTTTATTTTTCGTATTTTAAAATTTTTTCTGTTTTTAAGTTAAAAATGCTCAAAATCGCATGCACACCTCAAATAAAATGACCAGATATTGGGAAGCATACTTCCCGATAAGCCGGACAAAGACAGTGGAATAGAGAATGACTTTCACTGCAATAGGCATTTATAACAATTTATCCAAAATAAACTAGGAGTAGTCGGGATTGCAAGCAAAGCAATACAAAGTTTTCCAGCACTTCAGGCATTAATCCAGTACTCTACATCATAAAACTCCAATGTTGAAGAGAGCATTTAAACAGAGAGAGAAATGGCCGTGAAGATAAAAAGTAACCATGTACAAGGTAGACACAATTTCTTACTGAAATTGATGGCTTTTAACACACACACACACACATACACATATATATATATATATATGCATATATATACTCCCAATTTCTTACTCAAACGCCCATGCGTTCTCCCTACGAACCTCCTCCTGCTCTTCAGGGGTGAACGTAATCTCGATGTTGAATGTCTTTCGGATCTCCTCCGGAGTTCTTCCTCTTATCATGTCCGCAACTGTCTGGCATGTCAGGTCCAGCAGGCTCCTGATGTTCAGAAAGTTTGCAGCCTGAGGAGGAGTGTAAAATAAAATTAAATAGAGAGGTGCTTGTGTGATTAAATTTGAGCTTTTGACTTATGTTAAAATCAATATTAATTAAAATTTGGAGCAAATATAACCCAATCACGCATCTAATGAATCAACAATAACTGCAGCACAGCAGCTCGATTTACACTGCGCAGCATCTCTGCTACATATGATAAGCATTGAAAATTTTTATGCCCACTGATAATAGTAATCCAGATAACCTACTAAAATAGAATTTTGAAACCATATTTAGAAAGCTTAGTTCCAGGCGGGCTTACAACACCTCATGAGACCCTTTTTTAACATATGTAAATCAGATGTCTATTAATCACAAAAGGTGCTCAAAAGGGGCCCCACCTCTCTACACATACTACATATACCCCACACCAAAATCAGGATCTCAGGAGATGTCTGCTTAACAACTGCCAACGAGGAACGTGTTAGCAAGCAAAATGTATTGGCAGGGTTTAAGAGTATATTTAAAAAGTTAAAGCTCCAGGAGGATGTAACCGCAATCAAATATGACACACAGTTTACAAGTAAAGTGTCATTTATATATATATATATATAGAGAGAGAGCGAGAGAGATAGAGAGAGATAAATCCAAAATGGAATTGTAGGGAAACAAAAGGGGTGAAAAGAAATGTAAAAAAAAATAGTAGTTCGTTAAAAGTTATGTACAAATAAGATATATGGAAGTTAAATCAGCATCATTAGGCTAACGAAAACTTTGACTGACCCAACCAGACTCACAACAGAATATATTACTGTAATACTAGATTTCTACCAATCAAGAATGTTCTCTTCACATATTACACAAGTCCACCAACGCACAAAACTAAGCCCACATGGAATGGCATTTGCATCAATCAAACCATAAGCAAGGATTAAAACCTAATCGAAGGAACACCATGCGCTAAAAGCACAATAAGAGATGGAAAAATCTTAAGAGGCCAACAAAATTTGCTGAAGCATTTCCTTCAAAGAAAAAAACATCTACCAAGAGAACCTTAACTTTAACATCCAGCTTCCTCGTTCTTCAAATCTCAATATGACAATAGCAGCTAAAGCTGAAGTGTGAAGACAAATCCAAACTCCAAAGTCATGACATGAAAACAAGCATATGGCAATTGCCAATATTTAAAAATTAAATCCACACTACGTATCTTAAAACCTCCAAAATTAAAAAGGATAAAACTTAGCAATAACAAAAACTTCCCACATCAGAAGAGCATCAAGGAACAAAAGACATACGAAATCAACTAAGAAAATCTCAGTCCACTGATCGTGGTAACAAGGGGCAAAAAAATTAAATGAACATGACAAAAACATAAGTTGTGTTTGAAACAAGGATTTGTGATGCAGGTAAGCGTACGACTTGAAGAGGTGAGGTAGAGTAAATGAACTATGTAGCCATCTGTTTACTTTGAGAATACCCAGAAGAGTTGCACAGTTTTTCTAGGAAAAAAAAAATGAAAAACTTCTCAAATAATTCAAATTCTTATTAAAAATCAACTGATCAACTTGAAAGGCTTACTTACAGAGCTTAAATAGATAAAACAAACCCTAATAAGACATAAGGAAATAGAGTAATGCAAAATTATTACTACTGGGTGTAGAAAAGATCCTACAGGGTTTAATGCCAAAAAAAAAAAAAAAAACTAAATAACTCAAAAAAAAAATGCCCCCAAATAGACATGTTATAATATCAAAACATACACCGTAGCAAGATTTTGGGATCGACTTACCAAAAAAACAAAAAAAAAAAAAAAAAAAAGGGATTTCGCGATCAAATCAGGAATTAATCAGTTCTTTCCAAAATCCCTACTTTCCTTTCCATAGAGTCCAATGCAATTGGGGGTTGCATCAATTCGTCAAGGGATAAGAAAATGGATAGATATTTATTAGTTTGGGTGGGATCAAAAGGAAAGAGAGATGAGTACCAGAATTAGATCGAAGAGAGTGTGTTCATCAACTTCGACAAACTCGGCGTCCCAGGCTCTAAGGTGGTCTTCGTTGTTGGAAGCCTCCCCAGCGTGCTTCTCGCAGTAGTCGATGACCATGGCCAAGATTTTGCCGGTGATGCTGGGCAGAGTTACGACTGGATCGTCCTCGATAAGATCCTTGATGGTGTTCGATTGCATCGCCACCACTTCCTCCACCTCGAACGCCTCTCCGTCCATGCTCTTCACCATTATCTTCCTAGACGACGACATTTTCCGTTGACTCCTCAAAAAAAAAAAAAAAAGAAGAATTCCAAGCCAAGAGTTTGTCCGGCTCAAGGGAATGATGAGCTACTACGGCAAGTTCAAGCTTTGCTTAAACAGTTCACAAGTTTAAGGAGGAGAGAATCTCCGCATATCAAAAAAATTTATAAAAAAAAATAAGGTGGCATTTAAATTTTTTTATTTTTATTTTTTATTTTTCTTTTTAAGTTTATTTTTTATTTTACATTAAAAAAAAATAACTCAAACCCTATTTTATCACTTGTATTTTTTAAATTTATTTTAAAAAATATAAAATAAATTTATACATGAAATAAAAAATAACTAAAAGTTGTTTTAAACGTTTTAACTTAAAATAAGAAAAATTTTAAAATAAAAAAACATATAAAACAAAAAACAGAAAAATAAAACAAATATCACCTAAATAAAAGAATTCCCCACACTAAAGAGCTTGGTGGCAAATTAAAATAAAATAAAATAAAACTTGAACTACTTAGAGCACAATAAAATTTTAAAAATTTTCATAAATTTTTACAAAACTCTAATTTTTTTATAAATTATATAAATTTATAATTTTTATCAATTTATGCTAACATTTACACACTCCCAATAACAACTAATATTTTTCAATTTTCTTTAATTTTTTCACCAACATTTACTAAACACATAAAAAAAAAATTATCACACACAAAATCACTTATTTTTTTTAACTTTTTAATTTTTTTAATTTTTATCAGTTTTTACTAAATACAAAACTTTATTAAAAAGTGACACATAATAACACTAAAATAAAATTATAAAAAAATTAAAATTTTTTAGTTTGCGAAACGCACTCCCAATTAGCTGAGGTGCACATCCTAAACACTTTCTAATCATTGAACCGAAAGAAATGATGAATTATTTAAATTTTATTGAGATTTATTAATAATTTATTTCTCTCATTGTGTGAAAAATTAATTATACTTCCTTAATTTTTTTAATTTGTGAAATAAATTGACATCCACATGTAATTAATAAAAAAAAAAAAAAGAAATAGAATTATTAAAAACATTGAAGACAGAAAGTTGTAAGGTGAACTAAGAGAGGAAATGTAATGTAAGATTTCACATGCGAGTTTTACCGTAATTTACCCAGGCATGGTACATTTTCAAAAAAATAGAATTAAAGACCCCCATTCAAATCGCGTGATTAAGGTAACCCGTAAAATAAAGGTAGTTTTTTAAATAAAGTAATATTTCAAATTAGGGTCCATTTCATATTATCAAAAATTTTTAAAAAAATATAATTTTACATCAGGTATTAAGACGTGACACTTTAATGATTAGCTAAAGTTTTGTAAAAATTAGTAAAAGTTAAAGAAAGTTGAAAAGGATTGGATAAATTTGATAAAAGTTGGAGAAAATTAATTTTATATTTATTGAGAAAGATGGAAAAAATTAATTAAAATTAATTTTTTTATTTTTGTTAACGAGTCAAACGGGCAATAGATCTATCAAAAGATGGTGAAATATAAGTCTTGAATCGATTATTTCATATTTCATTCTATTCTTCTGTACTAAATAGTACTAAATTTTGCCTGATTATATTTTATTTCATTTCATTTCATAATTTGTGTTTATTTATATTCGTATTTAAATATTTTAAAATTTAATAAATATATTAAATAATTAATTTATTTTAAAAAATAATTCAAATCCTATTAATTTCAAATATGTATTTATGTTATACTGAATATATATTTTCCCTCAATAATTTTATTTTGTCCAGTATTATTACCCTACTTAAAAGGGCTGCATTGTGCTTCTCACAATCTAATTGATGATATGTCCGTCTTGGCCATTTTATAAATAGATTAGGAGTAAAAATGAATCAAATTAAGCTAACTTTTTAACTTATTTGAAGTCTATTTATTTGAGCTCAATTCTAACTTTTATATGGGGTTGAGTTTGACTCGATAAAAAAGAAATTAAGTTCAAAATCAGTTTATGAATAGATCAATTAAACTAAAAACAAGACGTTTTAATTCAAAATAAATAAAATATCATTAAAAAATATAATAAAAATATTATTAATATATATATATATATATAATTTTATCAAATTGACTTGCAAGATTTTTAGATTAACTTTTTAGGCTTGAGTCTCAAGCCTAAATAAACTATAAATTAAATTTAATTTGAACTCATTTTAATCACAAATCAAAATTAAGCTGAACTTTTTCTTTTAGTTGAGCTTCAATTACTTACAAAAAGCTCCATCCGTTTCTTACTCTAAAATAAACAACCAATAAGAAAGGGGTTAAGTGCGTTTTGAAAAATCATTGGGATTTTACTTATAGGGGAGATCAATTGGACGAAATCTGCTTCCAATCCACGATCCAAGCCATCCAACAGTCAACAATTGTTGATTTAAAAAAAAAAAAATTATCTTCTAGCATTTCAAACAAGGTATATATAATTTTATACAAAAATTTAATCACATACTAAAATTTTAATTACATACTGCGCGTTTTGAATGCTAAATTTAGCAAAAAAAAATCTCTAATTTTTTCTTTTTTTTTTAAATTTTATTCAACTTTCTTCAAATTAAAAATTTTTAACTTTTTTCAACTTTCTCTAACTTCTTCTAATTTTGACCAACTTTTCACACTTTCCGAAAAATACACTATGCATTCAATAATCAAAAAATTGCCTACTTTTTTATTTATATTTATTTATTTATTTATTTTTATTTTTTTACCTAAATTTGACCCCAAACAGGCACAAAGTATTGCATAACCTCTAATCCCATCCTAACAAACAAACGCCCAGTTGGAATAAATTCGATGTCCTTTGCTCCAAGTGGAAAAGAGAGAACTTTGTCTACACATTTTCAACTTTGTCCCCCCATAATTCAAACCCTTAACTGTCACTATAATATTACCGACCTGACTTTGGGTTGGATTGATTCGATCTTTAAAGCATTTTATGCCTTCCTTCTCCATGGTATATTAACTTCCTATATGGACTAGCAAAGATAAAGAAGATGAACATACTCATAAACCAGAAAGTCCGTTTTATGTTAACGACGACTTAACATGTACTCATCATTAGAGGATGGAGTCGAGCCGAACTTTAACCAGAAACAATTTATATTGAGCTCGAGCTCAAACTCAATTTGAACTTACATACACGTTTGAGATTGGCTCAATAACGAAGAATTTAAACTTGACATTAGTTCTCGGACAACACAATTAAACCAAGACGACTCCGTTTTAGTACAAAAAATAATAAATAAAATATTATAACAAATATAATAAAATATTATTAAAATATATAAAAATAATATTAATAATATATATATTATTTTATCGAGCCGGCTTGCAAGCTTTTAAACCAAATTTTTTTTAGCTTGAGCTCAAGCTTGAATTTAAATGAGTCACAAATCAAACTTGATTAAAATTTATTTTAGTTACGATCCAAACTTTTTTCGAACCGAGTTTGATTAGCTCGATTCATTTCCACCCCAACTCATAGATTGTGCATTTAAGCATGCCAACACATAAAAAGCGTATCTGACACAACCCAAAAGAAATATGACTAGGAAAAAAGTATTCAAATACGAGCCTATCATTCTAAAATAAAAAGTTCGTAAATCATTCTGGTGAAATTTTCCGGGTCAAATATCGTTTTCTTATTGGATAATAAGAGCGGAATTGCAAGCTGTCTCAAGTTATCAACCACCACAATCCGGCTGTAATCTACATTTCGTAGAACTCACAGTTAAAAACAGAAAATGATGTATTGAAATATGGAATACGCAAGCCTTATAGCACCTAATGAAAGTCCTAGGCACAGGCATACCATCTAGGCAAATAGTATTGCAATTTCTTGCTTACAAAAGACATGATAGTTTCTCAATCGAATGCCCATTGGTTCTCCCTACGGATCTGCTCCTCTTCCTCGGGGGTGAAATCATTTCTGATATTGAAAAATCTGGGGATTTCCTCGGGGGTCATTCCTCTTATCATGCCAGCAACCGTACTGGTCGTAAGGTCCAGCAAGTGCTTTATGTGCAGAGAGTTTGCAGCCTGAGGAGTAGGAGTAGTGAAATTGAATAATGCAGGACTTTGTGGACGCAGGTTCTCAAATCAGTATAGAAATTTACCCTCCAATCTTACAAACTGAAAATCTACAGCTGCAACGCATGTCTACCATCATGATGACTAACAAACAAAGCCTAAGAGTAAAAGACTATATTGTAATTTCAAGAAGTGAAAAAAACAAAAACCCAAAAAGAATATGAACAGCAGTTAAGGAATGCTACTTGCCTTAACAAAAATCTTGCTCAATAATAACGCTGTCAATAGTAACATGAAAATGCACAGATTAATTGAAACTCGAATCAAAATTGACACAATTTGAACTTATTCTGAAATAAATTAATTGTTTGAAATATTAATTAACATATCAACCATCGAATTGCCAGAGTGGAAAAGACAATTGCAAACCTAAATAAGGACACCCTAACACAAGCAGTGTGTGATCAATCAAAACTCCAAGGCAAAAAAAACCCAATTCTGAGCATCACAAAATTGGGATCAAATCGAAACCCTAAAAAAACAGTAAATTAGACGTACAAGCCCTAAACTCACAACCAGAGGTATAGAAACGGATAAGGAGGAAAAGGAGAGAGAGGGGGTTACCACAATGAGGTCAAAGAGAGTGTTCTGGTCAACTTTGACGAACTCTGCGTCCCAGGCCTCGAGGTCGTCTTCGTTCTTGGGAGTCTCGAGGTGCTTCCGGCAGTAGTCAATGACCTTGGCCAGGATTTTTCCGGAGACGTTGCCCAGGGTTACGACGATGTTGTCGTTGTCGCCGTCGACCTTGATAGCGTCTTTGATGGTCACCGATTGCAGGGCCACTTCCTCGTCCACCTCGAACGCCTCTCCGTCGGAGCTCTTCAGGGTGATCTTCTTCTTCTTCGGCGGCGGGGACGACGATGACATCGCACGTTGCTTCTTGTTCTGCGTGACCAATGGAGTAAAGAGTTGTCGTTGTTTCGAGGAAATGGGTAGACCGCAATTCACTTTAGTTTCGCTACGAAAAATTTTTAAAAATTTTAAAATTTCCTATTACTTTTTACACATTCACATAATCCTGAAAAAAATTACATAATTCGAGTTTGATTAATCGAATAACTGTAATATTTTTTTAATGTGACCACCGTTATCCAAGCTACCAAACAAAATTCATTGTCAATATTTTTTTGAAGAAATTTAAATACCGTTCTGACGAATTTCAAAACCGTTCCGAATGATTTCTTTGCAAAAGTTAATATTTTTCACTATTCATCTCTGAAAAACCTGATTTGCCACCAAACACTCAACTATCACTCAAATCACGTTTTTTTATTATTTTTAGTTATTTTTCGTTACTTCAAACACTCCCTTAATTAGAGAAGTGTTTAGAAGATAAAAAGTTTGAAAAAAAATATAATAAAAATATAATTAATTTAATATAAAGAAAGTATGCGTTGATATTTAATTAGAATAAAGTAAAAAAAAATAATTAAAATTTAATAAAATTTAATTCACCGAACATGATCAAGCCTTTATTTTATTTTATTTTTTTAGAACCTCTCAAGCCTTAAATTCTGAACAGGAAATTACATACGAGAATCCATTAGCAATGACATATATACATATATCGGTTAGTTAGATGAGGACATTTTCAATTGATGATTTTAAGTTCAAATGGTCTCATACGATAATAAATTAAATTATTTGAAAAAAAAAAAAATTCATTCTAACTTTTTCTCTTATTGTATTTTTGAAGTGATAAAAAATTAGATAAAATAAAATAAAGTGAGATAAGTTATAAATTTATAATTTGTACAATGAGATAAAAAATAAATAATTTTAAAATTTTTTAAAAAGTTCTTTTATTTTTTGGTATACCAAATGGTATCTTAATACATATTAATGGATTTTCGCATGATAATCCCAAAAAGGAAAAAAAAACACAAAAAAGTTATTGCTAGCCAACAGGATGTGAGGAATTCACATGGACAAAAAATTGAGAATTTTTAAGGAGAAATTCGTCTCCTTCTCTTTCTCCTTCTCCATCTTCCTCTCAAACCTTTTTAACTCTAATTTTCGAAAGCGGTATCTCTATCTCCATGACTCCGCCAATATCTCTTCGACTTCATCTCCCCCTAAACACCTCTTCCTCTCCAATCCATCTAAACCCAAAACTTATTCTCCCTTCTTACTATTATCGACATTTCCTGGCAAAGGTATGCATAAGATATAATCAAACCAAGCCCAAAACCCAATTGGACAAGAACCTCAAATTATTGCAAACTTAAGTTTCGTTTGGCATATCAAAATTAATACATATTCATTAATTTTTGTTTATTTTTTTTATTTTTTTAAATTAAATTTTATCAGATATCACTTTTATATCAAATTATTGTATCCTTTTTATAAACTTTTACTAACCAAACACCACCTTAAACACGATGTTGGCACTTGTCAGTGATCTACAATGATGAGAACTAGAAAAACATAATGCTCGTTGATGGCGCAAAAATGGAACTCGTCGATGGTAACGGCCTGACTCGAATTAAGTTTTAAGGTTTTGAATTTGTAATGTATATGTATATATATATATCCAATGTATATAATTGGATATGTATATTAACCCATCTACAACGCTTATGTATATATGTATATGTATATCTCAATTTTTTGTTCTTTATTTTTCAAATTTTAAAAAATAAAAAATGTGAGAAAATAAAGAATAAAATAGAAAAAAACAAAAAATTTTAATTAATTTGATATTTTTTATTAATTTCAATAGTTGATTTAACTTAAAAAATTAACGTTAGCAATATTTCAAAATAAAGGAAGTAAATATAATTTTTAAATGTTGAGAGAAAATAATATTATTATTTGATGTTGAGAAAAAGTATGTGTAAACTACGCAAAAATAAAATAATAACATATACATAAATCTAAATAATAAAACAGAACGATTTTTGAAATTGTCTATCTTACAAACTAATATTTAAATGCTGAAATTGAGCTTTATTTTTCAACAAATAGATAAAATCTTTCATAAAATTTTTATTTTTTTGTCTCATATCGCTAAAACATTATAAGTAAATTTTTTCTTTTACTTATAAATGCACTAAAATTATCATATATGATTTTCATAAATATAAAAAATTCATGAGTTTTTAAAAGGGAGACAATTTTTTAGTTTCAAAAAGGAATTTACTTATTTATAAGTTCCAAATGGGAACCCACTTACTTAAAAATTTAATATAATTGTTAAATTTATATACTTCAATTACATTAGTAATTCACTTATTTATAATTCCAAAATGGGAACCCACTTACTTAAAAATTTAATATAGTTGTTAAATTTATGTATTTCAATTACATTAGTAATTAAATTAAAAATACAAATAAGAAATATAATTGAATTAAGAAAACACAAATAAAAATATAAATAATAATTAAATTATTTCTCATATAACAACTCCTCTTATTATTTTGAAAATTTAAAAGTACAAAAAAGATTAAATATTAATTAAGCTTGAAAGTAGTTATTTTTCTATATTAGCCATTCTACTTTTTTTTTATATATATATTTAAATAAAACTGATCTAGAGGAGTATTTTTTAAAATTTTAATTTTAAATTTAAATTAGTAAGATTGACTATATTCATATAATAAAACACAACACATTTTAAAAATATCTATCTTATAAACTAAAATCTAAAAGACTGAGATTGAATTAATAAATGGATGATATCTTTTACAAAACTTTCTTTTAAATTCTTACTCAATCTTTAGGTCACTTCACATTATGAGAAATTATGAATTAAACTTGATGATATTTAAATAGTTGCATAGATCATGAATTGAACTTAATGATGATATCTGAAGAGTTGCATTGAAAAAGAGAGTTATATTGAGAGAAACAAAAGTTTTATTTCTTAATATTACAAATTCATGTATATTTAATTTTAATTGATAAATATCATAAGTATAAATTATTCGCTAATCTTATATATCCAAAAGTGGGAGTAAAAACTAGCAACCATAACATTAATTTGTTTACTATCAACCCCTTCCCTTGTGATTTATTAAAACAAAAAAAACTACAATTGACTTTTTCCTCACCTTGCTTAGATTCTTCTTGAACAAATTGAGGAGTCAAAGCGAGTAAACAATCCATACCGTGCAAGGGAATAGGGCAATATGAATTTCTTTCAGATTGACTGGAGGAGGGATTTTTGCACTGGCTGTTATGTAAGATATATGCATAACCTATTATTGTCTTTTTTAATATTTTATAGAAGAACTGTTTAATTACACGATAGAGTACAAGAAGTTTTTTTTTTAAGTGCAAATATCATTTATCTAAACTAAGTTCACCCTAAGATTGTATACAAATTAACTTTAAATATATTTGAAAAAAGTTCAATAAAATTTTTGATCCAATCTAAAACAAACCAACACTGGGCAGGTTTATAATCCAGTCGGAATCTTTGCTCTATTATGCTAGAGTGAGAGACAAGGCAAAGTATACATCTAGAATAACGTGACAAATTTTAAGGTTGAAAATTGGAGGCTTTTGTCAATGCAATCAAATAAACCCAACAAAATGTTTCAGCCCATTCAATGCATTCATGCAGAAAAAGAGTGGCTGAATTCTTTTGAACTCTTCCTTTACAAAACACGAATTTCTCATCCCTCCCCCTTAAGCAATATATACTGATCAAATTAAACAAAATATCAACAGGCCGATTTACTACTACATTTCTTGAAACCAATATCACTAATCACTTCAAATCAGAGAAGACCATCAGCTACGGCAGATTCTCGGTATATATAATTCTCATTAACAACAATATAACAAGCTGAAAGAACACTATAACGTTGATTTACTGTTTCTATTTTTCATTATATACACGCTAAATCTGGAGGAAATGGAAAGCAACTTTACATTTATGTATGATAATGGCACGAAGACAAGTGCCCGAAATGCCCAAAATCGGCTTTTGGGTAATAATATTAACTTACCAGTACCTCTGTATAACACTTCTCAAGTACACAAACAACTGAACAGTTTTTCCACCTTAGGATTCCATGAATTGAGAGGGTGGAGGGCTTGTTTTTGTCCTCTCGGGATCTGCAAGTTGAAATTGCATCACAAATCACGTGTATATTCTTATCGACGTGTTTGGAGAAAGTATTTGTAGAGGGAAAAAAAACAAAGGGAAATGGTAAAACAACAAAATAAATAAAAAATGATAAATTTGTTTTAATAATAATTATTATTATTATTTTGTATGGTTAGAAAAATGAGAAGAAAAGAAATAGGTGTTTGACAAAAAACTTACTTAATTAATCATAAAAAAAAATAAGTATATATAAGCAACTCCATTTCTTTCATTTTTCTTTTT
>JAVXUM010000001.1:39895495-39913673 GCA_035590655.1 Pouteria glomerata
TTATTTGTGCGACCCGGGTTGTGGGTCCCATTGATATTGATAACGTGTGTTGTATATTTATTTATATGGGGATTTGGGACGAATGTAGTGCTCTGATGTATGATATTATATTATAACTGGTCCTTGGCACATGTTTTATTTTGTTTTTATTGTCCCTATTTTCCCATACCGTCCGTCCCGGACAATTTATATTAGCGGCGTGACATATAAACTACACAAAAATCTTTAAGATCTTTAAAGATTGTATCTACCCATCTTTGAAAAATTTGAGAGGCAGTATTTAATCCAAATGGCATTACCTTCCATTGATAATGTCCTTTTGGTGTACTAAATGCAATCAAGGGCTTTGACTCTCCCACTAACTTTAATTGCCAATAACCATATTAGCAATCAAATTTACTAAAAATCTTAGCACCATGTGCTAGGCTAACTAAAATATCTTTTCGAGATATAAAATATCCATCAAATTTTAAATTTTAATTTAACCTCTTATAATTTATAACTATAGGAGCTTTTCTCTTTTAATTTCGCTATGGTTTCTAACCATAAAGGCAAGACTCGAATGTGGATTGATAGTTGGTTCTATCAATCCTTTTTCTAATAACTCTTGTTATTTGTATATCAAATTCATCCATATCCTTTCTACCATAGATCATTGGTTTTACTCTAATTATAATATCTGAGTTTTCTAATTCTAAGTGACAAAATCGTGGACTATGATCCATAATTTTAGTGGGTTGTCACTAAAATTTTCTTCTAATATTGTATAAATCCAATGAGTTTGTTCTAACTCATGAATATCAAGTTTATCTACTTCACCCCTTTTAGGTAAAGCAGACTCTTTTGAACATTTATAGCTTCATTGTTCTACCAAGGTTATTGAAGTTTCAAATTTTTTTGTGTTAGAGAAATTTCCTTTTCTCTAATAGTCATGGGAAGATACATTTGACTAAAATTATGACCAAGTATCATATCTCCATGCATATGCGGAAAACACAAAATTTTTGGAATTAAGAACTTTGCGTTGTTAAACCATACTGTAACATTTTTAGCTTTATAATATATAACAGTATCTTAGACATTAACTCCTACTATTTTAATAGGATTTTTCATAATTTGCATTTTTCATTGGTATTGCATTTTCTCTGCAAGTACTAATGGTTGCACCAGCATCAATTAATATATTCAAGGAATATGATTTATACCCTGAAAAATTGAATACACCAATAACATATGTATGTTTCTTTTTTCCTTGACTAGGAGAAAAAATTATATCTTCCGTTATAGATTGGTCATGATAAATATGAGCAGTTTAGCTTCTTCTAAGGTTTTGCGATATGTAGTTCCTAGTAAAATAGGAACACTACTTTTTGCATATCCTGTTCTAGAACTGCTTTCTTCTTCAACAGGTTTGATTAGTCTAGGATGTTTCCTAAAACTTAGTCTAACTTTAGGGCTATACTTAGGTTCCCAATCGAACTGTTTATCTTTAGATTCTTTACCTTTTCCTTCAACTTAGACTAGTTGAGGAGTTTTATTTGTAATATACAAGTTTTTGCCTGAAGCTTGTATCTCAATATTTCCAAATTTCTTTGGAGTATATTCTTGAACTAGATTTTCTAGTAACCATTGTTGTGGTATTCTCAGATCTTTCCAGTTCAAGAGTCTTGGTTGAATTTCTGATTCAAATGATTTTGGTTCAAAAATTTTAACTAGTTCTTTATTTTGTGAAATTGTACTAGTTTCAGTAGTATGAGTCAGTTCATGGATTGTCTTCCACTCTATTGATAAATCATAATAGTTTTCTTTCATAAAAGTTCCCTCAGTTTTTATTTTAATTCTAATAGTATCTACAATATATCATCTGCGGCTGAGATGAAAAAATTTGGTCTCATATTAAACCATAAGACCGGATTTACTAAATTAGATTGAATATCTCCAATAAGTGCTTCATCAACATCATGGAAGCGATTATCAAGTACTACTGCAAGAATAGGTACATCCAATCCTGCTCTTAAATAAAGCTGTTATTTTGATCTGGATTAGACCAATATGTACATATCTTAAATCTGGATATTTTTTCCTCCATCTAATAATTTTATTTTTATCAAATATTGGAATATCTACTTTTCCACTAGAAGAGCGTTGAGATCTGGTGTTTCTAGTAAATTGCTCAAGCACTCGTGCTGAAAATAAATTTTTTATACAAGATATCTTATAAATTTCATTTTTATGAATGGATTGCATTTTTCTAATGTCTTACATTTCTTCACTTGTAAAAGAGACTTAACTACCTGTGATTTCTCCTAATGTTATAAATTCCTGTTCTTCTACAGGAGGGTTGATCATTGCTTGATCAATAGGATTCTCTTTTTGAGGTTCCAACATAAAAATTAATTTTTCATCAGATTCTATTTCATATAATATTTCTTTTGCATCAGAGATTTCCTCTCCAAAACAGATTTCTAGTTCTTGTTCTTCAAGAAATTTAATCATCTTCTTAGCACCTTTTTCCGCTTATGGGACAATCAGGAGCAAAATGACTTTCTTTTTTTTTTTTTTTTGAAGCTAGCAAAATGACTTTCTTCAGTACATATATAACATTTACATTTTTTCGTAGGTTTTATATTAGAAAATTTTCTTTTCCTAATATATTTTTTCTTCTTGGAAAACTTTTTATTTTTATTCCATGATTTCCAAGGTTTCCATTTATATCTTTTCCTCAGTTTTTCTCTTAGGAGATCTAGGCATATAACAACCAATTTTCCAATATTCTTTGGTAATTTGGTCATAGCATTTTCTACCATATTTTGAGCTAGAAATAGCAATTTTGACCTGTTTCTTAGCTTTACACATTAAACATTCCTCAATAATTAATCTAAGCACGAATTGAGTTCCACGTCCTAGATTATCACTGTTATTTATCCTTTTAAGATAAGTTGGATAACCATTATAAGCAAAGATGTCAAAATCGAGATTTTACTTAAAATCGGTAGAGGGTCCAAAAATCGAATCATAAAATCTTAAGATTTTACCAAATGCTTATAAAATGAAAATATAATCTATTATACTACAATTTTTTGTACAGAGCTTTCATTTTTTTTTTGATAAGTTAATAATTTTATTAATTAGAGGAGAGAAAAAAACATATATCAAAAAAAATGGCATACACAAAAACTTACTCATATTAACAAAATGAATTCTCAACAAAGTTTACAAAAGATTTTATATTTGGTTCTATACTCTTTTTATCCAATTATACAATTGAGACCGTTAAAATGTTTTGTGTAATTTATATAATTGACATTAAAATTCTAACTTCATTTTGTCTTAAATTTTTATTTGGGTTAAAATATATTTGTAATAGTTTATCATAGGTTTCTTGATTTCTATCCTAACTACTACATTTAATTTATGCTAGTTAATTTGGCATAACAACGCACATGTTCCTCAATTAATGTAGTACAGTAAATAATAGTATTGTAGAATAAAAAAAAATAACAAGCGATATAGTTGTGACATATTACTTGAAAAAAATCATAAAAATCTATTTTATTTGACAAAATTATGCAAAATTCACTTAATTTTTAAAATCGGTAAAATCGCTTATAAAATCAAGATTTTACTGATTTTAAGTCTCAAAATCGAGATTTTATCTATTTTGTCTCTATTAAGATTTTATATAAAATCGAACAAGTTTTCTCACTGTAACATCATAAAATCATAAGATTTTAAGATTTAAATCGGGATTTTAACAACATTGATCATAAGCTATTTCATCTCAAGGACTAGGGAGCTTATGAAAAAACTGTTCTAACCAAAATATATTTTTGGGTGATTCTATCATAAAATAATATTTTTGAAAACTTTAACAATATTCTTCAAAATCATATACATTATACAATTCTATTTTAGCCAAACTTTTTCACCTCAGCGACGATAATATTGTAGATACTGTTAGAATTAAAATAAAAATTGAAAGAACGCTTATGAAAGAAAACTCTCATGATTTATCAATCAAATAGAAAACAATCCATCAATTGACTCGTACTACTCAAACTAATACAGTTTTACAACATAAAAAACTGGTTGAAATTTTTTAACCAAAACCATTTGAATCAAAAATTCAACCGAGACTCTTGAACTAGAAAGATCTGAGAATACCAGGACAATGGTTAATAAAAAATCTAGTTCAAGAATATACTCCAAAGAAATTTGGAAATATTAAGATAAAAAAAAGTATTGTTCCTATTTTACCAGGAACTACATGGACTTGCTACATTGTCTTGGATTTCATAGAAAGGTCCCAGCAATACCTAGCGAGCAAGTTTAATGCAAAACAACTCTCTACCAATGACTTCTATGAGGAAGTCATCGAGCTTCCTAGCGACATTCACTATGTTGCTATGTTTTTGCCGTGCTAATTTATACTAATCACCAAGCTTGTGAACTTTGACATCTTAGCATATGCTTAAGTATACAAACTTGATATTAGTTGCTTTATTCACAATTGACATCTCTAAACATAAACCTAACAAAATTATTTTAATGATAATTGATAAAAGGGGCAAAGTGGGACTATTTAAAATACTACGGGGTAAATTGGGACGATTTAAAGTATAGACTTTGCAATGAGATTGGTAGTAAAGTACATGGGTGATAAGTGTAATTTATCCAAACTAATATGTTATGCATGGCATACCCTAATGACACTTCGTAAATACCATATTATCCTATAAAATAAAATAGTTATACTAAATATATAAAAATCTTCCCGTGTTCTTGCATCCTTGAATAGGAAAATTAATGGTTCTGACTCTTAGACACATACCTATATCTGAAAACTGGTACCCGAGCCCATGTAACAAAAGTTAAAACTACGTGTAACAATTAAAAGTCAGAAATCCTGAATCCTAGAGTTTGACATAAGTTTCATGCAGCTCTCTCACAGGGTTAAATTTTACCACTTCTTTTATTTTTCCACTTTCTCCATATATATATATATATATTTTTTGGCCCCTCTTCTCTAGTGGGTTGGGGAGGCAAGTGGTAGAGGACCTACTGATCATGTTTCCAGTGCATGATGTATGTCACAAGATATTATGGTGTAGCAGCAGCATAGGGTGTTACCCTGATGTTCAGCATCTTGCGAAGCTTTCTTCTGATGCAGCAGGTGTAGCAACAGCACGCCAATATCAATGAATAAGGCATTAATTCATTGCACGCTTCTGCCGAAGCTGAAGATTAGAGAACAAAATTAGTATGAGCTTCAATATGGTTCAAAATCAAGAATAAATTTCAAAAATGCTGCAGTGCTCCAGTTTATACTGAAAGAAGAAAGGAAGTTCTTTCAGGAAATTTGGGGGGAAAAAAAAAGCTTTCAAAAAACACAAATCTAAAGGATTTAGTATCAAAGTAGAATCTAAAACTAAACAAACCCAATTGTGCTATACCATACATAAAAATGAATGATCGCTGATAGTTGATTCCAAATTTTGTGCCTCACGCCTACTATTTTCAGTTAGTAATGAAAGCACAATTTACAAAGCCCATGATGCTACTACTGTTCATATCCTTATTTCCAGAATTAAAATCTGATTCCGCTTGATTGTATCATTCTACAATTCTCACTCTCCCATTATGTTAGAGCACAAATGCAAGAAATTGGAGAAAATTATTCATTAGGAAACTTGAATTTTCTGGTTACAATTATTAAGGGTGATTGACTAACTAATCCAATTAATTAATCAATCACATGCCAAAAATCTAAAATGACGGAGCCATGATACCCTCCCTTCCAACTGAGAAAAAATCGTGGAACCTAATTAAATTCAACCTAACAATTCAGAAGGAACACAATACAAGTAGATGACTTATAACGTAACCCTACCCGAAGTTCTTCTCTCATGTTCAAGACCAAATCCATGAACTTAATAGTGTCCTCGTACTGATTGAATCCCACAATCTCATAGCCAGTCCTCTCCGATAAAAATTTGAGCACAATAATATAAGTGCCTGAGAAACAAATAATTTCTAAAGAAGTCTCTCAAAACAACCTCAAATTTTCAAAAACTATAGTCTATATCCTTAGCTCTTTCCGTATTTGTATGTTTACGGTAGAGGAAAATCTAAAATCTCAAGGAAAACCAATCTTCGCTGAAATAAAAAGCCTAGACATCAAAAACTGAGTTCTCCCGTTGAGATCCAAAACCACTTGGTTCCCTCTTTGGTCTGCTCGAGTGGCCTGAGACCTGGTTTAAGATGAGGATTCTCTTTCTTAAATAGTACTTCTTTCTAACACTCCATTGCACGTGGTTCACAGTTGCACTACTTCAATTAACTTTATTCTTTCCTTTATACCATCAAATAAACATCAACATATCTTTATGCATAAAACCATGGGATGTGCCACCGCACATCTAAATATTTCACATACATATGACTCGAACAAAATAATGGAAAATGGCAGCACCCAATAAAAGTCTACAAAAGGCGAGGACTGGATGGTTCTAAGGCCGAAATCTTAATTTGGCACATGCTAGATGATGTGGGGCCTACTTCCAGGGGGGTTGCAGTGGAAAATCCACTGCAATTGCTGCCGTGGTAAGATGGACGGTCAGGATTAAATTACAGTGCATTAAATTGTGTTAATAGATGCTGGTGAGATGAATTAATAAATACAATTTAACACAATTTAATACACTGTGATTTAATCCTGACCGTTCATCTCACCACTACAGCCCCTTCCACTGCAGCCCTCTAGAACTCGGTTAACTAGGCCTAGCTCTTGAATGCCGTTTGGGGTTCAAAGTCTTTGGGTTCTTCCATGTTACTAATAAAGTCTTTTGGTTCTTCTATGTCATTAATAAAGGAGTCTTATGGGCTGGATTGTTTAAATGTCTTTTGGAGTTAGAAGTCTTTTGGTTCTTCTATGTTATTAATGTAGTAAAAGAGTCTTATGGGAGTTTAATGTTGGTTGAAGGTCATTTAATTTGGGAAGTTTTAGAGTCAAATTGAAACAAGTATAAATAAGATTGTAAGCCTTATGGCAAAGCATGATTGGGTGAATAAAAAAAATAGTTAAGCTTTGATTGTGTGATGCAATATTTTCTTTGGTGAAAGCACAATTGAGTGAATAAAAAAAATAGCTTTAAACTTTTGATTGTGTGAAGCAATCTTTTGTTTGGTGTGATGCTAAAGAGCTCTAGGTGTGATGCCTAGACCTATCTTTCTCTAATCTTTTTCCTTCTACATACAAACACTATTTATGTCCACTGTTCACAGTCCCAAACAGCCCTATTTTCGAGTATTTCCAGCATCATTAATCGCCTTCCAAATCTGTCCTGCACCACAAACATAAATGAACACTTTCCACCTAGAATATT
Organism: Pouteria glomerata; assembly: GCA_035590655.1. Classification (NCBI taxonomy): domain Eukaryota; kingdom Viridiplantae; phylum Streptophyta; class Magnoliopsida; order Ericales; family Sapotaceae; genus Pouteria; species Pouteria glomerata. The sequence continues at coordinate 39,902,881 of JAVXUM010000001.1, forward strand.
TTGAACATGCTTTAACCACGTGTACCTGTGCTCAGCACAAATAACTTGTACTCTTAAAAGATCATGAATAATACAGTGCACATTCCTTATTCAAAACTAAAACCAAAACCCTTGTAAAAGTAATATTACAACTCATGCATTTTATTCACAGATTGACAAAACAAAAAAGTAATAGATTTCAGGAATTAATAATTGGCTACTTCACTTTCCCTTCAAGAGGTCTCATTCCAGAGAATCAGCTAGGTACACAGTTATGCTAGTTTTAGTCAGATCAGAAAATTTCATCATCCAGACTGAATAATCCAGTTCTACAAACAATCAACGTCAACTCATAGTTCTCAATTTCCCTAGTTGTTTGTGCAAATACTTGTGGCCTTCCTAACATTTCAAAGGAACTGCTTGTTTCTTGGAAAACAGGCACATTTCCTTTTGCAGGTTGCTTATTTCTACATCTTTTCCCAGCCAGTTTGGGGACAAATCGGGCAATTGCTGTCTGGCCTTGACCAATTCTATATATCTATGGAGCTTACCTCCAAATAGCGTAAAAGAAAGAGGCTCTATCTAGATCTATCTCCATATCTAAATAAGGAAGAATCAACAACTGAATGACCACTGTTACAAACATTCACCACCAACTCAAAGTTTGCATGACTCCCTACTTCAACATGGAACTACTTTTGGTTTCTCAAAATATTACAAGACATTGCTTGTCTAGACAAACAGAAGATTCTTTTTCTTCTCGTTCTATTTATTACTTTTACCACAAACACAAATACAGAAGAAATGGCACAGGTAAATTCTTCCATAGAGAGAATATTCCAACAGAAACAAACACATAAAAAAAAATGACCTTGCTTCATCTGAAATAGAAAAGCACTCTTTCTAAAAGCATTTCTTCCTAACATGAACATTGTTTTGTTCTAGTGATGGCCAAACATGGTTCAATAATCACTTAGCTTAGCAGTGGTGCAGACGAAAACAGTTACTGGGCCATTTCTGGGGGTTTAGGCAAGGGGGCTGTTAATAGTTAATAAATCACCTTTGCAACAACATAAACTGAACGCTACACCCATAACCGCTATTATATTGAAAACATAACTCCTCAGATTAAATAAGAAAAAAAGCTTTACATCCATAACAACTGATAACAAGAACTTCAGATATCTGATATTAAAGCCCATTTAATGATCGAAATACCAAAGGGAGATTTAAAATTCAGGGGATAAACAGAAAAACAACCACATGGTAACTGTGACATCCCTAAATTCTGTAAATATGCATCTAACCAACCAGACCATTGCAAGATACCATACAGGAAAAGTGTACTATCCTTTTTTTTTCTTTTTTTGGTAAATGCAACACAACAAACCAAATCAAACTTATACTGTGTATTGGTCATACACAAGGTTATGCAGAAATCATGCACCATCTACATTAGACTGCACTCAAACTGAAAGTGCCATCTCAAATTCATCATTAATGTAAGTTCATCAGTAGCGGGGTTTAAATTAGGCAATATGTGATAATGAAAATTCCAGTTAAAATTACCCAGCAAACAGCAGCTCATACAAAATTTAATACAACTATCTGCACAGTGCGCCTATACACAATCAAAGTTTTGAATGAAACTAAATAATAAACAATTTGCAGCCAGAAGTTCATAATATAAAAAGCATATTTAGCTGAAGCATGCAGGTTCTAATTTTATTTTGATATAATCAGAAGTTAACAAAGATTCGTAAGAAGCTTTAACAAAATGAGAGCCAATTACACATGTGCCTCTTGGTTGCCACCGTAGCAATCTTCGAAAATGTCCCACAAGGGTAGAAGAAAGTTTTAATACCTGCAAAGTACATATTAACTGCTCAGAACACATTCAAGTATATATACACTAAATTCCCAAAAAACCAAAACAGGACAATCATTTACACCAAACATTTGGCAGTCATAGAAAAACAGAGCTGCACTTGAAATGTGAGAAGGAAACAGCCCGTGGAAGCTATATTGTTAATGCACAACTCCCATAAGGTGATCCCGATAGCATTAAGTGGATGAAAAAGAAGATGATTATGATGAATCCAGGGATAAGTCATAGATCATGCAGCAAGTTGCATTTAAAAAGTGCAATACCTTTAGTTTGAACTCGGAAATTAATTTCTACCACATAAATATGGGGAATCAAGTGCAATTTAAACGAAAATGAAAGGATGGAGCCACAATGTGCTTTAAATGCCATCCATCCAGCAGAATATCCTTCAAGGATGCAGTTGCTAAGTTGTATGCTAGGAAATGAGTCTTCCAAATTAAACTCACCAAGTGCTTCCTTCCCCAGAAAAGGGTAAACTTGAGATGTGATGCTTTGTGTGTGATTAATGTGCAAACCAGATGCAGTGATACACATGGTCTATGAGTTGCACAGGAGACATGCTCAAGTAGGTTCTTCTTATCCAATGCCCCTAATATGGTTCATTAATCCATCTGATGTTCCCTATCCTACAATCCAATCATCGCCAATTATTGCAGTCTTGCAGTTTTAATGACTCAATTAATTGGCCCACACAATCCACACAGGAGAAATATTAGATAAAAGTACTGCACAACCATGTGTTGCATTGCCCCAGTCCAAATATGACATATGGTTTAGTGTACCAATTACAAAAAAACTAATAGGGGACCTGCATTACATAATAATTATCACATGTACCAAACCAAACTAAACATTTTCCCACTACGTGGGGTCAGCTATATAAATTTGACAACGCCAATCAAATCTATTAAGGGCTAAGTGTTAGTGACCTTTTTCGTTTAATTATCACATGTACCAATTAAAAAAAAATGATGGGACCCACATTACATAATAATCACCGCATGTCATATTTGGATTGATGCAATGCACCACGTGGTTGTGCAATACTCCTATCTAACAAATTCTCCATTAATAATAATAATAACAACAACAATAACAATGGGCGCAAATTAAGTTGTAAACAATCGGCGGCCCACATAGTTCACATCATAGTGAGCCAACATAGAAAACATAATGGGCACAAAGTTGAAATCAAACGTAAGGTTTACAAGACTAAATATAAAAGGTTATGAAGTAAAGGGAAATTGTGGATCCAAAAAAAATTCTTTAAAGAAATTCTCCTTTAGAAGGAAGGGAGGCTTTCCCCAACCTCACAAAGTTCAAATTTCCAAGCTACATCAATGGAAATGCTAATGTGAAAGGCACACCACAGTGGCTTCATATGAAGCACTAGCATGGAGGATGACGCCTAAGCCACTCTTTATATTTCAAACAAATATAAACTCGAATCAGTAGTCCAAGGTATTTTATCTTAACTGAAAAGTTTTTGAGACTTCCACAGATACATTTAAACCTATTGTCGAAGGCAACAATGTTGACTAATTAAATTGATAATACCAGAAGAAACAAATTCTCAAGCATATCATTTTGAAGAATTAAATGCTTCAGCTATCTTCCCTTCAAGATTAGCAAAAAGCTCATTTCATCTTAGAAACTAAAACCACAAATTATTATAAAATTATAACTTATATTCATCAATCCACCTTCAGAATGATCATGAGGAAATTAGCAAGTAATTATTGGGAAAAAATGTTACTGATAAATTATTACCATTACTGCCTAAACTAGAAGTGGGCCCACAAAAATGTATCTGGCCAATAAAATAATTTTAAAAGGGGCAACCCAATGCAAGACACTCCCCCATTGTGGGCTCTGATGAAGGTCAGATATATGCAACCTTATCCCTGCCTGTAAAGATATTGTTTCTAGCGTTCCAACCTGTGACCCTAAGTTGCAATAAAACAACCTTACCATTGCTCCAAGACCACCTTTGAATTGTGAATGTGTTCTCTAACAAATAGAAATGTCAATTTTTTTTAAAATAAGTAATCTTGAACTTTTGATTTTACATATATACCGTCATTTAAAGCAAAAACCTATTTATTGATTTTAATATTTGAAGAGGTATAATTTAGGAAAACAAACACCCGACCAGGCTTTGCCAGAATCTATGTTGTTGCCTTTGTTAAATAGTATGCGATAAAAGATTAGTTTTAAGGTTAGCTTTCACTCCCATGCTAAATCCCTTCTCTCTCCAGAGTGCAAATTTCCAAATGATTCCTCTATGTAGATCAAAAGGGAAGGGCAATTAAAGCTACTCTGCAAGACTAGCTCTACATAAACTCTTGAGAGATTGAACATATAAAAGCGAATTTGATTTTAAGTTTGCAACTTAAAAGCATTTGTCATCAGTGACCATTACTAAGCCAACCTGCAGGTGTTCATTCAGTGAATTTGCTGCGTGGTATCACTCTGATTTCAGGTAGTTGAATAAGCAGTATTGTCACAGTACTTACACAATTTGGGTTCAGAACAACAGCCCAGCAAATCTGAATGCCATTTGTCATCCCAATGTGAACCTCTAGAAGACAGCAGATCATGTCCTGATGAAACTGAAGAAGCATTTCTGCACAGAATTTACAAAGAAAACTCCAACATCATGCAACTACTTCATAAATTCGAGCAGGCTACCAATTATCATCAAGTTACATGATCGAGTCAATGCACTCACAGTTTACAGAGAAGCAAAGATTTCAAAATGATGAGACGCAATAAAGGATATGTCCACCACAGTGCCTCATTTTTAAGGAACCATGATTCACTCTCGTACAGAAAAAAAGAAAACAAACCTTGAAGTTGAGTGAGGAAAACAAACCTTGAAGTTGAGTGAGGAAAACAAACCTTGAAGTTGAGTGAGGCTCACTTTCCTTGGTATAGCTTTCCTCATATGAATGCTCCTTATTACCATCAACATCAGAATTATTAGACTCCACCTTTTTGAAATTTCTTGAGGGTGAACTCTTCTCAGATGGAGAATTTGAATTAACAGCCTCTGTGACATCAATCAGATGCTGAATTACTTGACATTGGCCCACATCCATATTGGCTTGTGAGCGCTGTAGTTCTAACTGAAGCTTTTCGTTTTCTTTTTGAAGTGCCTTTTCAAAAGGCAAGTTTGGGTAGGAACAAGAAAGCGTTTTCTTCAATACCATAGTGTTATTTTTTGAAGGTTCTGGTCTGAGGATCACATTTTGTACCTTACTTTCCTCATCATCCAATGTGTATTCACATTGATCTCTTTCAATATCTTCCAATTTTTCCTGCCAATTTGAGGTAAGTGAGGATTAACCAACTTAGAAAGGGTAACATTAAAAATTAAGACAAATCAAAAGCAAACCACAATTAATAGTAAAGAGCATATCCCCATTCCATTAACCCAAAATAAATAAAAAAAATATCCAGTTTACATTCCAAATGTTTTGGCCACAAAATCTAGGAGAGTTGACTGTGCAACAACAGTGCAATAAAATCTATGACTGAGCAAACAAAATATAAAATATAAAATCCTTTCCAGTCACAGTTAACCAAATATTAGAACTCATAGTTTGCACTGCAAAAAGAAATAGCCACTGTGAAATAATGAAAACAATATGGTGGTCATTGAGAGGGAGAAATGCGAAAAGAAAAAAATAATGGGTAGCATGACTATATAACACTGCTGGAAAGCACTGACATATACGAAAGCAAGACTAAAGTACCAAAATTAACTCCTCATCCATCCATTTTCTATAGATAGGGTGTACATGCTGGTAAAAATATATTAAAATAGTAGTTCACTACCATAAAGTGTGCATCACCTAGGAAGCAAGAGGCAGTTGCACATTTGCAAAACAAATAGCAGATAATATGAGGAGATATCCTGTCTGGATGGGTTTTAAATCCATAATAGTTTATAATATTCCAACTTGTACCCAGTTATCCAGGCCACAGCATGCCATGTTATGTAGCTGTCACGCCTGTTTTGTGTGATTCATCAGCACTACTGAAACAAGCTGTGAGTCATGAACAACAAATCAATGCTTTTTCCAGTAACAAATAGACCACATTGCACCATGTGATGCATCTTTTTAACCCAATTGGGAAACACGAGCTCAGTACCACCATATCTGATGCAGAAGCCAAAAACAAAAATAAATAAATAGCTAATTATTATTAGGATTTTATTTTATTAGATGTTATATAAAAATATTAAATAATTACTATTAATATTTTATTTGATTTGATTTTATATTAGGATTTTACTTTATTTTATTAAAGATTTATTTTATTTTAGGAAAAATTTTATTTAGATTAATTTTAAGTAGTATTTGTTAGAATATTTGATTTTTGTTTTATTCTTAGTAATCTTGAGAATGTATTAGCCTATTCAAAAACTTAAGATGATTACGATTAAACACATTGACAAATATGAAAATTTGAGTTATTAAAGCCTCCGTGACTTGTTCCCCCTCCCCCTCTTCTTCTTTCTTCCCTTTCTTCTAAACTTCTTCTTCTCTCTCTATTTATCTCTCTTTGCTTTAATTCCTATCGTCCTGCATTAATATGTCTCCAATAATTCCAAACAAACTCAATATTGAGACCAGCCAGCCTATTTTGCAGGTCATCATAAAATGCAGAACACGCAGCCAAACAAAGCCAAATTCTTCCAGTGCTTACAAACTAGAGTCCCATTTTCGCTATCCTTTAGAAACTTTGGCTATTGACAAACTAGAGTCCCAACAGAGATGAAGCTGCAAAACATGCCATTTTTAAAAAGCTTCATGTGCTTATACTTAAATCTCCAGGAATAAGTCAGACTAAATATCAAAACTACATGTAGTTGCAGTATCAATAAAGGAATTGGCATTCCATAAAACATAAATTTAGGCTGCCAATCGTGATGTGCAATCAAAAAAGATTGCTCATTGGGAGACTAAAAGAACCCTAATTCATGGATATTCTAGACAAAAAAAAATAATTAACTAAACAAATAACAACCAAATCCATAAAACTTTCAATTTATCTACCAACGCAATGAACCCAAGAAATACAAAAAATAAAAATTAATAAGATACCCTGACTCGAGCATTATCCACAAGAGTGATCAAAGGGACAATCTTCAAGTATCGGTCAATCTCATTTTGCGCCTTCCTGAATTGGTACACAATGTTCCATCCCATTGCAAGCAAATAGAGATAGCTCCTATCCTGGCAACTGTTAACCAAAATGTAAGACCTCCTCAGTGCATCCTCAAGCAGTTCCAATGGTTCCCGGGTCTCAGGATACTTCTTGAGCTCTGATATTTTGAGCTGCTCCAGCAGGTTTCCAATCAACTTTAGATGCAGTGCAAACTGCCGGCAGTTCTTTTTGTGCATTCGAGCTGTACTGGCCGCTTTCACAATCATAGCAATTAGCCGCACGGCATCAATGCCAGCCAGCTGTGCGACATTTGCAATCTCCCCAAAATGATCACAGGACGCTGCCATCTTCACCCCTCAGAGTATCCCTAAACCCACCCAATTTTAACTCCTCAACACACCTCTAGATGGAACTGCTCAAAGCAGCATTAATGCGCACCAGTGTCACTGAGGTCACTCCCAATATCTCAAAAACTTGAGGAAAGTTGATTTTCAACTCCAACACCAATGCTCCTCGTGAACTCTCTGCCGCATTACGCTAAAAAATCAAACCATAAGCTGAATTCCTCCAATTGCAATACTTCAACAGAAGGTAAAGATAATTTGAATTCCTCGTCGCAGGCCGAATCTAGAGCCCCTTAACAAGTTCCTGGAAAAATTGAGCTCAATAGGAAACCTTATATAAAGCTCTGTAAATTCGAATGCAACTGCAAGTAAAATAAACAAATGAGTCAACAAAATCTCGAATATTATCCGTTACGCCTCTTGACTAACTTTTTTCAAACAGTTAAAACAATCAAAAGTAAAAAATACAAAAGCAAAAAATATAAAATAGATATTTTTGTTTCTAAATAAATCTCTTTAACAAAAAGAAATTACAATAAGATATAGCAAAAATCTGGTAAACTGGACAACTATTCTTTACCTCCGGCCGCTGATGATTAATCTGAACTTCAGAATCTAATAGCATTCCAAAATTTTCCATATAAACACACGACCTGTCTGCACATTTATGTATATGAACTTCACAGATATATGACTACATGTACGTATTTACACGTGTGTATGAAATTCGTCTTATACATGTATAAGAAACTGTTAAGACAAATTGGAAGTGTACACCTTGTTCCACAAAAACTTCCGCCTGTCTAGGGTTTAACGCAACGTAATGGACAAAAGAAATGACAATTTACTACAGATTTCTGCACTCAAAAGGCATTGCTTTGCGCAAAAGAGCTTTTTTTTTCTTCGGAACGCCTCAGATCTCTCGCTGTCTCTCTCTCTCCCTCAGTCTCTCAAGGCTTCGGTGTCATTCGTCTTTGCTCCGCTTTTGCAGATAGCCCTTTGTCACTACCGTGGACAAAGAAGCACGTATTTAAGTTAGTCTGTTGAGATGACCAAACGGCCCTTGGTAGTTCGTCACTATTACGTGGATGTCTCGGGTTCTTTCAAAAAAATCATTTGAAATTTATTTTTTTATTAAACATAAAAAACCAATGGGCAAAACTTTCAATTTTCGTTTTTATAATATTTTTTTTATTAAGCACGACAATTCATTTGAAATTTTTTTCTAGTTTTCAGTTTTTGAAAAAGTAAAAATTATTTTTAAAATTTTTTAAAATATAAAAAATATGTTTTCTTAAATTTTTATTTTATTGCCTAATCATTGCCATCAATCACAACTATAATCAGTCATTATTTAATTTTTAAAAAAGTAAAAATTATTTTTAAAATTTTTTAAAAATATAAAAAAATATTTTTTTTAAATTTTTATTTTATTGCACAATTAGTACTACGAATCACAACAGTAATCGGTCATCATTATATCTGACAACTACTCTCGTCGGCTAACTATAGCCTAACAACCACCATCTTTGTAACCCACCTCAAGACATCACTGACTACCGTCCGCCACCGCCAATCTACTGTCAATCATTATTAGTCGTCATCACCTCTAACTATTGCAATTATCACCAGCTGCAACCAATTTCTGATTGCCACCACAACTAATTGTCGCAAATTGTCTATCATTAGCTACCATTGTTGGCCGATCATTGTAAATCGGCCACTACCTCCGTTACTAATCATTATCACCTCCACCTACTGTTGGACGAGCCACCCTTATCATTAACCGTCGGCCATCACCATCTTACTCTAATCACACTTTTCGTCACCAATTGTCATGTAATTGGTGTCAGTCACTCTTTTAAAACTATAACTACGTACTAATAATTATTGTTAATAAATAAGTTTTAAAATTTTTTTTAATATGAAAATTAAAAATTAAATAAAAGAATAAAAAAAACTGACTAGTTTGTCAAATGGGCGCCAAGTTTAGTGCCTCCAGTTTCCCAAACAATTTTTTAAAACATATTAAAAAATACTACTTTTTTATTTTAAAATTAACTTCTAATATCCTCTATTAGATTAAAGTATTCTTTTAAATATTTTTTTATTTTTAATTTTAAAATATTTTTTAGTTACTTAATTTAAATAAATATTAAAAATATTAAATTTGAGCTATCCTTAAAGATAGAGATTCATTTTAGTTAGTCCTCACTCAGGAAAATAGGAAAGTAATCTGTTAATGCCAAAAAGTGTTCATTCTTTTCCCTATTACAGCAATTTTTGTTGAATGGAGAATCTGCAGAAGATATATGCTACCAAACAGCTCAAACATAGACCCATTTGGCAAATAAATTTTTTGCAACTTTTTATAATTTTGTACTAAAGATACAAAATGTAACTTTCGCTATATTTAGCAAAGATTACGTAGATTTTTTTTATAACTTTAGTGCTTGTATTAACTTTTTATACGTTTTTGTAAATATCAACTTTGGGAGAAAATTTAAATAAATATTAAACTTTTACCAAAGGCAAAAAAACAAAAAAATTACTTGAGATTGGATGGATTAAAGTTTGATTTAGAACCTCAATAAAAATTTCAAATTACGTTTGAATAACCAACTATGCAGCTTAAGTCGACTCATTTGCATCACTGTAGGTCTCAAAATTTTAGCTGCACCCAAGATTGACTTGTGTTTCATGCAATTCTGGCAAATAATTTTTAATGGAGTGATGCTACATGCATTGTAACTTTGAGGCACTATCTATTATGAAACGAGATGGAATATGAAAATTAAAATTATACTTTAGTTAATATTTAATTTTTTAATGCAACTAATGAATTAAAAAAATAAATTTAGTAATTTTTATAAATCTATTAGTTAATGCTTATTTTTAATGTTATATACTATTTATTTACAAAAAAAAAAAAAAAATGAGTTGATTTGGTGAAAATTGCTCTTCATTATTTTTATTTTTTTTTTGTGACCCGAAACTCCATTGATTTATTGCAACTCTCAACGAACCCCACGTAATCGATAGGTAAATTAAAGGCTCGCACAATACCCCACACAAATCACACGAACCGATTAAGTTCAAGATTTATATCTTGTGTTGTGTGGGAACCTCAATAAGGTTTGCTAAGTTTTGGAGTAGAACTCTTAATCTTCTTTATGAAAGTCAAGAGTTCTGGCCAATTATTATAAAACAGTTGATTCTTTTCATTATTAATGATAACCAAATTTAAATATAATGGGGGTGTTTGACACAACTTAAAACGTTGAAAAACTCTAAAATTCTCTACTACTTTTTACACATTCACACCTATTACAACTGTAAAAAAAAATTATATAATTCGAGTTCTATTATAGAATAGCTGTAATTTTCTTTTTAATGTAACCATA
>JAVXUM010000001.1:39970933-39981095 GCA_035590655.1 Pouteria glomerata
GTTGCTCCGGGTGTGTTGCCTCGGGTGGGACCCACCCGTGCCTTCAGGCACGGGTTGTACCTAGTATATATATATATCTCAACAGTTAGTTCATTTTGTTTGGTATACTAACAAGCAAGACTCATAAGCTCAGTGGAATATGAATTTATCGAAAAGAAATGTGAAAGAATAATAAGAACCAAAATAAAGATAAAAAAAGAAAGACAAATTTATTTTGTTTTATTTGATTAAAATAAAAAATTAGAAAAAAATAAGTAAATATTTGTGAAATTAAAATTTACTTATTAGTGAAGTATGAAATATAATTTTATTTTCTCTTCACAAATTAAGAATTATGAAGGTGCAGAATCTAAATTAATCTAATCTTTTATTTATACCATTATATAAGAAAACATATCCAAATACAATGTAACCTTCTATCTATGCTATTATAAAAGGGAAAACAAAAAGTGATTGGTAACACTAACTTTTTATAAAAACACAAATATTTATAAAGCTTTCGCTTCTTCTCTTAATACTCCCCAATCACACGTAACTACTTACAATACAAAGGAATTCCAGTCCAATTTTATTATTTATTTTTTTTTTATTTTTTTTAACTACTGACACTCCATTGGCCATAGTTCTCTTAGCAAAAGCGAGCTCAATTGTCAATCCAGCCTAGCCAGGACCTCGATAGTTTCCCCTTCCAACTCCTGTGCACCTCATTCCTCAACTAGCTAGAACATAAATAACAGCAGCTACATTTTCAAACAATTGGTCAAATTTCTGGACATGTTTTATTTGTAATTTAAACCATGCTCCAAGCTAAAATGAGAACTACTATATTTCAAGAGCCAAAAAAAAACCAAAAAAATAAAAATAAAGTGTTAGGGTAAGAAGAAGAGCAGAATGCAAAAATACAATCATCTCAAGAAAGGTTTATTGACAAGGGCAATGCTTACTAAGGTCCATAAAATACAAAGTGATCAACAACACTACACTACCAGGAAAGATAGAAAAATGTAATTAAAAAAAAAAAAAAAAAGAACTACTTAAAAGATACATGGAAATAGCTAGTAACACAATCGTTTAAATCCATCTTTCAAAGATTTGATACAAATTTAAATATTGTATGCAACAAAAATACATATATATATATATATATATCAGGACTCGCAGAAAGCATGAAGTGTTTCATCAAGAGCCTTTCTGTCATAATCCCCAGTAAATACGCAGTTGCCTAATGGACCTTTCAAGAGGATAAGCCTTAATAGCCCGTCAGCCACCTTCTTATCAACCTGCCATTCGGAGGAACAAAACATATCAAGCACAAAAGAAACAGTTAAATGTTTTACCAGAAAATACTACCAATAATTGAGCTCTCTTACCGCCATGATAGATTTGAACATCTCAACTGTCATTGTTTTAGGTGGAGCAGTGGGTAGCTTAGCCTGTTGTAAGATATGCCCTACTCGCTTCACAATTGATTCGTCAATCCAACCAAGGCGGTATGACATGTCAACAGCCATTACCTGATACAAAACCACATTCAGCATAAATATGCTGCAGGTCAGATTAAATTAATCTCTCTCCTCTCCCTCTTTGGTAATGGAAAATGAGGCCATCTACCATCAGCTGTGCAGTCGCAACCGATGGATCCTTGCCATTGATCTGTGTGGGGCCCACATGAGACCCACACGTATCAACGGTCAGGCTCGGTCAGTTGCAACGTTGCGGCTGACGGTAGCATTTTACATGGAAAATAGTGAACACAATACCATGCCAGCAGCAACAGCTTCTCCATGGAGCCACACCCCATAGCCATTACCAGTTTCTATAGCCTGCAAAAGATGTGTCATACGATGAGAAAAGGACTGCTTGATATATATTTTATGGGAAAAAACAAATACAATGTGATAATAGCTAAAGACCCAGTCCACAAGTGTGCGCCCAAAACTAGGAATCATTTTAAAGATAATGTGTACATGTGTGCGCGCGAAGTTAGAAAATAAGAAGGTACATAGAAGATTAGCATGATTCAAAACATATTAACCACACAACAATTTTTGTAACATTGTAATTTTCTTCTTGTTCAGCTAATATTGAGAAATGCAGTAATCTTAAGCACATGCACATTTTTTAGGAAAAAGCACACATCACAGAGATCATCCAGTAAAATCATTAAGCAAAAACTAAGCTGAATTACCTCATTAATGACAATCTGCTTACCCGTCAAATTCACGGTCTAATTAAAGTTGATGAACAACATTATAAAGATCGCAAATTTCACAAACTTTCAAAGCTGAATACATAATAACGGCACCAAGATTAAATTAAACATACAGGTTTCACAAGCCAAAGAGAGAGGAGTGTATTCAATCCCACAAACCCAAGACTTACATGGCCAAAAGTGTGACCCAAGTTCAAAGTTGCTCTCAGTCCACTTTCCTTCTCATCTAAGGATACAACCTCAGCTTTATTTTCACATGATCGCTTGATGGCATAAGCCAGTGCATGGGGGTCCCTGCAAAGAGCAAACTGTTATAGTTTTGCATGAGATTCATCTAAAAAGCCACAGTTTTCATAAATGCACAGGAGCACTATCTTTTTATTTTAGGATAATTCCAGGAACACCCTTCTGCAATTGGAATCTGAACCCTGTACATTATTCCTCTATAGTCTCCACCATTTGCCACATATTTTATGAGGGCACACGTAGGTTCAGAGGAAATAAAATTTCTATTCCATTCTCTTTTTCCCCATCTATTTTAGTAGATTATAAGCTGTCCCCTCAGAAAAGCCAAAAAAAATAACGAGAGAGAACCATTCAAAATCTGCACAATGATATATCAATTATTTTTGCGTGAAACTGTTTCACCTGAGAAGAACATGTTAATGAGGTCAGAGATATATCATCTATGTTTACCTTGCCATCAGTGCCTTCATATTCTTCTCTTGCCACTCAAAAAATCCAGCATCCCTAATAAGCCCATATTTAATAACCTCAGCAAGCCCTGATGCTAATTCCCTATCTGGCAATGTGTTCAACGTGTCAGTATCTACAAGCACGCATTGAGGTTGATAGAATGCACCAATCAAATTTTTTCCAAGATGGTGATTTATTCCAGTTTTGCCCCCAACAGAAGAATCCACCTGGAAGAGGAAAAAAATCAACAATCAAATAGCATTTGAAAACAAAAGCACACAGCCCAGGAGATAGAAGGTGAAAGGTTTTACAAGTCGCAACAAACCTGTGCCATAACAGTTGTAGGAATCTGAATGAAATTAACTCCTCGGAGGAAGGAGGCAGCTGCATATCCACACATATCACCAATGACGCCACCACCAAGGGCAACAAATGTACAACGTCTATCAAACCTTGACTCGATTGCCTTGTCAAAGACTTTCATGAGAGTTTCCTATCAAAGCATAATTGTGGTACAACATTCATGTAAACCACCTGACTCTCCAAAATTTTTTATAAGTAAACATCATAAAACAAAACCTCAAGAGACATACCATGTTCTTGTACTTTTCACCATCTGGTAAAATTACACTTTCAACTGAAACATTTGGGTTTCCATATGTTAGTGCACTAACAACTTTATCCAAGTATATTGGTGCAATTGTGGTGTTAGTGACCACAAGGACTCTCTTGCCATGAACATGCCTACAGAATAATGAAGTATATGAATCAACAAATCAATACTTTTATTCCTATGTCAATTTGAGAGAGAGAGAGAGACCAAGGAAATGAATTTGAAAATTTTGGTAAAAGAACATGAAAATGGACCTGCATTCTTTTATCTAAGTCGTTTGGTTGCAAATTACACAAAAAAAGGTTGAACTACTTAACTGAGCTCTATAACTTTTCCACTTTTTTGGCTCCTTGACAGGGACCAATAAAGTGGAAAACTACTAAACAAGCAACGAGGAAAGAAAAAGACTTAAGTAACTGAGGGAAGGATGCTTCTCTAAGCAGAAGAGAAATGCATTCTAAGTTTCTAAGGCCTAAAAAACCATAATTCACTGATCATTTTTTGATTGAGTGAGTCCCAGATTAGCAGTTCCATGCATCTTTGCAAAAGCCTGGCTTGAGAAGACAACTTGTGTCTATAAAATTGCCTAGATGGGCTGCAGAGCTTGGACAAACATTTGTAACACAGCAAAAAGGAATGTGCAACCCCATCAACGTCCAAAAGTGAACCCATAGCTCCGCTGTTGATAATGACTACTTGCAGAATGTCAATTCTGTTAGAGAGAACAACTGTTAGCTAACAAAGCTAACAGTTAGTTAAAGAACAGCTGTTAGTCAGGTAGTTAGAGTTGTTTGTTAGTGAATTAGTTAATTGTAACCATGGTTAGTTAGATGTAATTGTAGTTAATTGATTCACTTGTATAGTGTATAAAAAGGCAGAGACATCAGTGAAATAGGGCACAACGAAGAGTTACTTTGGTTTCTATCTCTCAGATTCTTTTCTCTCTAAAATTCTGAAAGTTCTTGATGAATTCATGTGTGTGTATGTTTCAACAAATTCCACACACCAAATTGTCAGACTCCTAATCTGAGGCAAAACATTTAAATAGGTCATACATTTTACCATATATTGGCCTGATCAGGAAAGGGAGAACAGCAGTTTAAGGTCCTGCAACCCTATACTACTAATGAAAACTAAACTGTGAACAGTTTTTCCCAAAGCTATGTTGACTGCTTTGTTTTTGAGAACCAAGCAATAGAAAGTATAAAGTCCCGATGTTTGCCATAAATGGGAGAAAGGGATTGAAAACATGACAGGAAAAACTCAGTACTAAAAGATTTTGTCGGGGTAGAGAAGGATAAAAAGAAAAAAACATAGAATGTCAAATAATTTCAGAAAGCAGATCCACCCAACATGGGGTGGATGGAAACTCCACCACACATGGCAAGAGCCATGATTTTTGCAGAGGAAAGCACAAGTGGAGACTTTCTCCTTGTTCACATGAAAAAGCCATAAACATTGACAAGAGGCACCTAATCGAATGCTGGTTCTTCAGTGTGGAAGTCTGTCTCCCTGGTTTGTGTATAAAAGGAGGGAGGCGGAGAGATGCGTTGTGTGTGGAAACACCGGTGACCAAGAAAATATAAAGACAAGGTGGCTGAGAGAGAGCTCCCCATGAGGGGTGAGGTTGAGTGGAGCAGAGGTTATTGTGAGAGTTGAGATAGAGCAGATGTGGCAAGTTGAGTTGGAGAGTTCATCCTCCCCTTTATAAACTGTATTTTCAGATGTAGTGGAATTGTCTTCATTTCTCCTCCGTGGACGTAGGCCAGAAAGCCAAACCACTTTAAACTGCTTTGCGTTGTGCTTGTGTGTGATTGGTTATTTGTTTAAGGACCCAACAACATGTTAAGGTTTCAATTTGCGTCCTCTTTTCTCAGCCCCACTTGGAGGGGCATTGAGGTCTCAGTTTCCTTTAGATCCCCTTTAAATGTCATTTCTTTTCAACCAGACCAAGCTAAGCTCACAAATAAAAGGAATTTCCATTCAACACATTGTCAAACGTCGGATCACACTGCGAAACCTTAATTAATTATCAAACTCCATCCCCATATATAGTCTAAACTAACAGTTAAACGAGAGTTATGCGAATTGAATGTGAATTGAAGAGAGATGAAGTGAGAAATTGAATACCTCTGGAGAAGATCAGGCTGATCAAGGAGTCCAGACCCGATATAGATCGGGTAGCTCCGGTTGCCCAAGTCAACCTGGACGATGGTCGGAGCGGTAGAACTGGCTTTACTCGGGGACGGGTCCATCACCGGAGCCGTCGAACTTGCCGACACCCTCAGGCGCAATCGACAGGCACTTGAAGCAGAAACAGCGTTACGGCCTAGCGGTGAGGAAGAGAGGGAAGCACACCGGACGTCGGAATTCGGAAACCGGAGGAAGAAATCGGTGGTGAGGGTTTTGGAGGGAGAGGTGCGTTGCGTAGAGAGAGAAAGGAACTGTTTTGGAGAAGAGAGGGAGGAGGAAGCCATGGAGGGGGAGGGGGAGGGGGAGGGGGAGGGGGTTGGGGTGGGCGGAGAGAGAATAGGATGTGGTGGCAAAGAAATGTGGGTTGGTTTGCTTTTTTTAAAACTTGAGGATGAGTCCTCTTGGCCCTCCGGGCGGTAGGTGGTTGGCAACTGGAACAGACTTTCAGGTACACGCACGCTCTCAATTTTTGGCTATTTAATTTTTTAATTTTAAAATAATTAAATTTATTTTTTTGACATTTTAAATCATGAAAAGTAAATTACCAGGTTAACAAAAAATTAAAAAAATAATTAATAAAAATTAATTTAAATTAATTTTTTTAAACACAAAAAAATAACTTTTTCAAACACAAAAAAAAAATTAAATTTTTAGTAATTCGCTAATGACAAACTACAAAATACAAAAAAAAAAAAAATTAATTTTTTTAGTAGCTTGTTTATTTTTTCCCCAAACTAGCCTAAGTGTTTGGATGGCCAAAACAACATAAAATTAGTATAAAATCAAGGGTGTTAAAATTTAATTGAAAAAAATTAAAAAAATTATAAAATTTAGATTTTTTGGTATTCTTTTTAAACCAAACACACTATGTTTGAAACATTTTTATCTTCAAGCCGATTTTATTTTAAAATAAAGAATTAATTTGATAAATAAAATTTTATATTTAAAACACATGTTTAAATTTTAGAATTGAATGAAATTGATTTAAGAAAAATATTAAATTTGATTATGTTAATTGAAAAAAATAAAATAAATATGAATATAAATTTGTTCACTTAAGAAATAATAAATTTTCATCAATTTTTTTATTATACTTTGATTTCAAATATAAAAATTGTTGAAAATTCTCATTGTGACCATCTATTTTGTGGGCTTGCAGCAAAAATGAAGGAAGGCTAACATTATTCTTAATATCTTTTCCATGATATTGAATAATATCTTTTTCATGACATTGAAATTATAAGCTATTTAATTAAAATTGAATGATTCATAATAAAATTAAGTTTAAAAATTTTACGTAAAAGTAAAATTTTTTCAAATCTACTTTTGCTATAAATCTATCTTATTTTAATTCAACTATTTATAAACCTAATGTTAAATAATTAGGCCTAACATCGAGAATAATGTTAGCCCTCAAGTCTAGAATTAAATGATTATGATTGCCCAATCGCAATTGTGGCACGGCTCAAAAAATAGCAAAGCCCTGCATATAAAAACTCAATGAAGGCTTAACCTCCAAAATTAATTCATATAAACTTACAGAAGAAGGCAAGATTCAGAACGCTCAAGATACTACCCAATGCCCACAAAGCAAAGTACAAAGCAGCAAAAGAAAACTCCCAACTTCACCTAAACATATAAACCCACGTAGAAACTCCCAACTTTGCCGGTATCCCAGCATTTGCAAAGGCCAGAGCCCAAAGATTTACCATTACATTCATATTTCCAACACAGAGACCAGCTCGGGAGCCACATCTTTGATATGCTATAGATTTGCAAAATTTCTGGTTTCAATCAGCCCACTCACAAGGTGAGTGCACACATCTATACAAAGAAATCAAATATAGATCCACGGGCTTCCCAGATTGAGCTTCCATGTTTTTCTTCTAAGGGAGTATTCTCTTCACTTCATGCACCTCAAGAGCGCAGTTGGCGCGATTGTGTACTGACTCAAATGCGCGAATGCACACATTGGTGAAACCAGTCACGGCCTCAAACACATGGGGCAACCCCATCTGTAGATTGTTCAGTGTCATCGCCCTTGTTATCCTCACTGACTTTTCGTGCCTAGCCTTCTCTTCCTCTGCGTTTGCCCTCAAAATCTCAACCTTTGCTCGTTTTGCCCCAACGGGGTCCTTCCTCCGAGCGCCGCTCGTGGGTTCAGCCATTGAAAACGGGCCATACTTGCCCTCTAGTGATCTCAGATGAACTGCCTTCTTCTCGAGCTCTTTGAATGCTGATTCTGATTTGTTCTTTTGCTTCTGCTCGTCCATCTGCTGGACCACGATGGCGTGGATTACTGTTAAGAAACTCTTGATCCCTTCGGATGCCACTTTATCGGGAATGCGGTCCATTGCTAGGTGCCATTCTTCGCAAAGCGAGCGAATCGCGGAGTCCTGTCTGGTTTCTGTGAGGGGGCTATTGTTGAACTGGAAGAGACTGAGCTGGAGCCAGCCTGTGAGAGATTGGACGTAATCACGTTGTGCCTTCACTAGGTTGCAGAATGCGAGGTGCCACCGTTGGACTTCGAGCTCGAGTTGCAGGGTTGATTGCCGATGAATCTCAGATGTGGGTTCGGTGGATGGAATGGTGTTGAGGTATTTGAGCTGCTTAACTATGTGCATCTGGACCTGGTGGCATTCATACAGGCTTCTCCACATGCACATCAATCTGTAAAACAGGCAAATTAGACATTTTACTTTTCCTTTTTCTTCTTTTATTTTTATTAATCAACTTGGTTGCTAATGCACTGGATGATTGTGATATCCATCGTAAAAGCCACAATTAGTCCATCGTAAATAAGGCCCCGCTTGGTACAAGAAAATAGAATGACCATTCTCACACTTATATTTCGTTACTTTATCGGGTACACTTATTTAAATTGCTATTTTATTTGAGGGAATGGAATGGAATGAGATGAAATGATGGCATAAGAATGACCATTTTATTCTATTCCATTATAATCCATTCCCTTGTACCAAAATAGGTCTAATGGTTTCAATAACTTAGAGACACAGGGAAGTCATGATTAACTTCATATCGGAAAAAAAAAAATATTCAATTCAGTGAAAAGGAAGTGACAAGGATTAAAAAAAAAAAAAAAAAGAAAGCTGAAGGATATCACTATGATTGTATTCTTCTTTTACAATTACAACAAGAAGAGTACCACCTATCATGATTTTGTCTGTCCTATTTCACTTTGCCTAGAATTCTACACACTTTCCCAAAGCATAGTCATAGAATAGTAGAAGAATAAGTGTTAATGTAACGCTGAGAAGAATCTCCACAGTATTTTAGGGCATATGATCAACCCAGGACCCGTTAATTTGGTTCCACCTTTGTTTGATTGTCCTTGGCAAGATAACTATATGGATAGGATAGATACTTGACTCACTTTGATTAGCAAAATGGACCCAGGAACAAAAGCTACTGGTTGTAGAAATATCAACTTGCTATTTTGTTTGGAATCAAATCATTTTTTAACAAAAAGCGATCAAAAGAAATGATCTCCATGACAAAAAAAGTAAAAGCAGCATCCAGAGATGATTTTCTGCAGAGTATTACTGTGTTGTCATATTTTCAAGCGTAAAAGTAATTTGAATTGATTTGGACTACAACCAAATATAATTAATCTTGTAGCCACAATTTTGACCAACCCTGTACAGGAACTTCTCATTGGCATCCATTAAAGGTTGGTTCCCCTGCCCATCAATTATAAGATTCACCTAATTCAATTAACCAATATTGTAAAGGGTCTATTTGATACTCATTGATTCCTCTGATCCTCTCCGTCTGAGAAAGGAAGAAAATACAAATCGTGTGATGGGTAATAAATAGTTTGCAAAGATCAAGTGGGGTTGCAGCGAAGCAATGCGAGTGAGTTTGAGTCTACATGAATTTACATGGGGTGTAAAGCCTTAAGCTCACTCCCTTTACTGCTCAACTCCTGTGGGTTGCGGGTAATCAAAAACATGAAAGGAGAAAAAAAAATAGAGAGAGAATTATGCTAAAGTGAGAAGAGGACTAACCCTTTGATAAGCTCAACAAGTTGTGGACAGAGCTGTGATTCCCTCAGTTTGGTTATTTCAGCAGAGGTAGTCTCAATGGCTTGGGAAGCAACCATCATCCTTGATTCTAACTTCTCAACCTCCTTCTTGGCTTTCTCAGTCTTCATGTACTCTGCCCTCTTCAATTCCAGCATCCTCAGCCGGGCTGCCCTCTTCTCATGCTCCATCTTCAAAGTCTCAGCATACTAAGACCACATCAATAAAAAACATATATCGGTGAATCTATCATGTTAAGCCACATTGCATTTATTAAGTCAAGTGCTTGAATCTCATTCTAGGCCCCTAAATTAAAATGTGGAAACATGAAAGGTTGAACTCACCAAGAAGACCCTAATGTCCACAAATAGTGAGAAAGAGATTGAGCAGACCATGATTTTTATT